>ONZH01012481.1:0-31482 GCA_900303285.1 Rhinella marina
TCACACCGCCAGCTGATGCCATGCTGTCTGCTGCGGCATCCAGAGCATAGCCGCCTGTAAAGTCTCTCCAGAGGCAGCCTACAATGGAAGCTCCCGCTGTATGGTGTGGGAAATGACGCGCTTCACTTCCCGGTGCACTATGCACGGCTCACCAGAGCTGTCAGCAGCACTTGTACAGAGTGCAGCGGGCGCAGCATGCTGGGAGAATAAACCAAGCCTCGCTTTCGGGTTGCCGGTGCCATTCACGTCACGTGACTGGCCTAGGAACCAATAAGCACAGAGGTATAAAGGCGGGAGTGGCGTAGAAGTACAATTCCTTTTTTCTTATGCGGGAGGCGGATAGTTATCATTAGCCTTCTGTATAGGAGTTTTATTATGTAGCTGTTCTTGATATATAATCATTTTTAGAAGCAAAATTAACTTCAAAATATAAACCTTATGATAAATTTCACTTTATGTGTATATATGCCACTATTAAAACTGTATTTAATATTATTTGAGTTTGCTATATGTTTTTTTTTCATAGAAGTAAATGCAGATATGCTGTTAAAATAGCATCGTTTTTTATGCGGTTTTTTTTTGCCGCATCCAAAACGTAGCTCTGCCACATCCTAAGGCCTCTCTCACATATCTGTGTTTGATCAGTAATTTCTGTCATTATGAGCCAAAACAAGGAATGGAGCCTCCAAAGAGAGGCGGTATATAGGAAAAATCTGCATCTGTTCTGTATTTCTGACTGGTTTTGGCTAAAAGTAAAATGGAAAAAGAGTGACGTGTGACTGGGATCAGTGATGATGTGGGGTTAGGGCTCATGCATGTGACCATATGTATTTTGCGGTCTGCAAAAACGGAGCTGCAAAAAATACGGATGACGTCCATGTGCATTCTGGCCCAGCTGGTCCCCAGTAGAACAGTACTATACTTGTCCATAATGCAGACAATAATAGGACATGTTCTATGTTTTTGCGGAACGGACATACAGAAATGGAATGCACACGGAGTAACTTCCGGTTTGTTTGTTTTTTTTTGCTGACCCATTGAAATGAATGGTTCTGCATATGGTCTGCAAAAAAAAAACAGATCGGACATGGAAAGAAAATACATTTGTGTGCATGAGGCCTTAGGGAGAGGCTCCTTCAGCCTTGCCATCTGAGCTCTTCCAGTGAAATCATGGGGCTCCAATCAGTTATCATGACAGCCTGGGGCCATATGGAGGTTCCCAGGCTTGTCATGGTAAACTGCCTGTAAAGCAGCTAGGCAGGCAGTGTCCCAAAATCCCATAGATAGCAGTAGTATTCTATCACAATCACACGTTCAAGTTCCCTAAGGCAGTGGTCCTCAACCACTGCGCCGTGAACCATCTGGTACTGATCCACAGGGAGCACTGGAGATCAATGGCGGGGACGGGAACTATTGGTTCCTATGCCCCGCCACAACTAGGGAAGCACTTTATGGAAAGCGGGGACTACTGGGGAGCATTAAATGTAAAGAAGCTACTGCTGGGGGGCATTATATGTGAAGAGGGCATTACTGGGGGTCATAAAAGGAGGCAATACTAAATAGACGTCGTCAATTATGCAGGAAACAAGTTGTGGTCAGAAGATGTATGTCGTCTGTGTAGGACTGAGAAAAAAGGAAAGATCACCAGTCACCTGAGTGGGGGCCTAAACGGGATTATTAATTATTGTGTTGTTATGTGCATGATTTACCCAAACGCAACATCCCAAAATGCCAGACCTATTCAAATATAAATTTTTTTTCAGCACAGTGAACCCCACAATGGGAAAAAAATAACAATGCATTATTTGCCATTTTTTTGGTCACCTTTTCCTCCCTAACAAAAATTGAATAAAAGTGATCAAAGCCATATGTACTCCATAAACAATACCAATAAAAATTAGTTTACCATAAAAAAACAAGCCCTCCTACATCTCGGTAAATGGAAATAAGAAAAAGTTATGGTTGTCAGAAAATGGCATTGCAAAGAAATGTTAGATTCTTTTCAAAACATTTTTAATAACTAGTAAAACAAAACTACAAATTTGTTATTGTCGTAATTGTATTGACCTGCAGAATAAGGATGTTGTATCATTTTAGTACATACCAAGACCCAAAAAACCTAGTTGGAATTATGAGGGTTTTTTTTTTCAGCTTCATCCCACAAATAAATGTTTCCCATTTTCTAATAAAATACATAATTAATTAAATGGTGCCATTTAAAAATACAACTTGTCACACAAAAAATAATCCCTCATTTGGCTATGTGAATGGAAAGTTATGGCTCTTGGAATGTGGGGAGAAAAAACAAAAATGGACCCGGTCCTTAAGAGAAATCTGTCACCACCCTACACAATTTCTAACTGTTCATACAGCACTGTAGCACTGCTATAGCCCTTTGCAAATATACCTTTATGTCCAGAATAATGTTCACTCTCCCCCCCAAAAATATATTGTTATAAATATGCCAATTAGGTTGAAAAAAAAGCCCAAGGGTCTGGAGCCTCCCCTCCTCTTCTTTTCTCCACCTCCAAGCTGTGGCAGTGTCATCATGCAGCTGCTCCAAATCTCACGCAGGCTCCTGGCACATGAACAGTTCATTTAATGAAGCCACTACCAGCGAAGATAGACTGTGCAGGCACATGTTTTCTTTCTGTATGCGCTCGTAGCCAACACGGCAAGGTATATTTGAAAAGTAAAGCTACAGTGCTGTATGGACGGTTAGAAATGTTCTAGGGTGGCGACAGATTCCCTTCAATGGATGTATACATACAGCACCAGAACCAATCCCGTACGTAATATACAGCATCAGAACCAAACTCAAGACATACATACAGTACCAGAACTAAGCTCATCGAAACAAAGCTAAGGTGTCACAGATTTGACTTCGGACTACTTTCAAAGGCATTATCTAGGTAGCTCCCTTGGTCTTCACCCTTTAACCCCCTATAAAGGGATCTGGACTGCACTGCAGGAGAATTACCAGGCTGCTACCTCTCTACCTCTTGGAGTACTCTCTGTTCATGAGAATCAAGAGTCACTGGTGCAGAGCACCAAGAGATCCGATAAAGCCGTATTCACGGACAGGCTATCAGGGCAAGCAGAGTATGTTCAACCTAATAAACAGTCCGAGGTCAGGGGAAGCAGCACAGGGTCAATACAGAGATTAATCAGTGGTCAGGCCAGGCAGCAAAGGGTAAAATCCAGAAATCAAGCAGAAGTCGGCAAACTAACTAATTAGACAAGCAAGCTAATGGCAGACTTTTGCAGGAAACTATTGGACAGGGACCTTCCTATAGGGAACAGTGCCTTAAACACGCCAGAGGGAAGATTAGAGTGCTGGGGTACAGGGAGGCATTGCCAGAAGGAAGTAGGCATCAGCCTGCGTGGAAGAACAGTGTTACTCTGGGGACTGGGACCACAGGCAGGGAGAGAGGGGTACCGGTGGCACCTGACCTCCGGATCTATGAAGGGGACAGCTATGCCCACCAGCAGGAGAGGCAGCAGTGGTGGACACGGACAGCTGTCACAACACTCATTATATAAATATAGCACTAGCCAAGCTCATTACATAAATACAGGGACCAGAGCCAAACGTAGTACATATATTACAGCATCAGAACCAATCTCAGTATTTAAAGGGTTGTGTCACTTCAGAAAGTGGCATTTATCATGTAGAGGAAGTTAATACAAGGCACTTACTAATGTATTGTGATTATCAATATGCTTCCTTTTGCAGATTAGATTCATTTTTCCATCACATTATACACTGCTTGTTTCCGATGGTTACAGACACCCTGCCAATCCATCAGTGGTGGCCATGCTTCTACAATATAGGAAAAAGCCACTGACCTATGTGCGCTCTCATAGTTCCAGCCACCAGAGAGATCAGCACTTTTCCTATAGTGTGCAATCACGATGATGAATGCAAATAAAAAAAATATTTAGGATAATGCTATATAATTACCAGAAAAAAACTAGCTAAAATGTAAAAAGGCATATTTGTTTACTATTTTATAAGCTAACAAAAATGAAGTTTAAATTAATTGTATGCAAAATAAATTAATAGAAACTTGCATTGTTTCCCCCCCAAAAAACAAAACACTGCAAAAATAATCTCGATAGCCCAACAAAACAAAAAGTTATATCTATCAAACTGATGCTTGTGAAGAATGGTCCTGATTCAAGTGAATGGGTCTGCATCTGTGATGCGGTGTGCACATGGCTGGGGCCTGTATATTGCGGACCGACTGTTTGCGGGCCACAATAAGGGCACGGCCGGGCAACAGCCACGTGCATGAGGCCTTAAAGGGGTTGTCCAAAATAATTTAAAATCTCAAACACTACAATGTTATGGGGTCATTTACAAACAGATATATTCCACTTTTGTGGCGTATATCTTGCGCAGATTCTGTGGAATGCCATGGTGCGGGCAGAATCTGCATCTTCTTCCCCGTTTACACAACGTCCAAAAAAGTGAGGGTGATGGTGGAGGGGACGTGTCGGCAGGCCCGTCTCATTCATAATTTTTTACACCTGGTTTTAGGCCACATGCAAACAAACGTATTTTATTTCCGCATATTTTGCGGTTTGGATGCAGACCCATTCACTTCTATGGATCAGTCGAAAATGCGGATAGCCAACCGTTTGATTTCCGCGTCCGTTGTCCATGGTTCCAGTCCGCAAAAAAAATAAAGCATGTCCTATTCTTGTCCGAAATAAACGGTCCGCGGCTCCATTAAAGTCAATGGGTCTGCAAAAAATGCGGATGTCAAACGGAAGGCATCCGTATGTCATCCGTATGTCCGCAATTTTTGTGGATCCGTTGCCAGGAAACCTAAGTCAAAAATGCCTGTGACCTTTTAGTCCAAAGCATTACAGGAAGTGGAAAGTGTGAGGTGTTTGCTGAGAGGTGTCATATAAATTCTGGTTCCATTATGCCCCGTCGGGACATGGATAACTAATCAACCTGCTGCAGGAGAGGCCTGAGCTGTGGGACACCAGGACAAATGCTTATCATGACCGGAACAGAAAAGACCTTACATGGGAAGAAGTGGCTCGATCCATGAGGCCTTCTGAATGGGACAGAGCAGACAGCAGAGGTCGTGCTGATTTAGGGCAGTGCAAGCTATGTCGTTTGTTGTCCTGGTCCTTGTGTCCTGCCCCTGTGTTGTCCCAAATTATTGTGCTAGGAATCCCATGATGTATGATTCATGTCCCTTTTGTGGACAGATTTATATCTGATCTTGCCTGTGCCTGTTTGACCTTCATTTAGTGTGCAAATTAACTTATACCACCATGTTTAATGCATTTGCACACCTTTGCTCCAGCACACAGTAGTAATGTTTACACAGTGTGTGGCCCTTACATTTTTTTGACATATGTGGCCCCCTTATACTTGATATCGTGACATATATTTCCCTTTTTTGGTGTTGTAATGGCCTCTTCTACATTTTCTACTATTTCATTAAATTATGTCACAATAGGATCCATTGCTCAACATCATGTCCCACATTGGCGTGTTGTGTATTTTTATGAGCGTTTGATGCTCATGTACGTTTTCAAACGCTGCAGATACACACACCTGGGAGTTCATGTTTGTAACAACATTTTAGGGATGACGTTAATTTTTGCCTGGTGAGTGTAATCAGCCAGCAGAGTATTCCCTGCAAGATGATTTTGAAAATCATTACCTGTGTAACTAGAGCTAACTATGCCTCTTCCTTTTTTTTTTTTTTTTGGTGGCTTGGCCATGGATATCTGTGAGTGATCTGTATCCTGTGGGCTGTTAGGGAGCAATGCCCTACTGTATACCATGTGCTGTGGCTTTTGCCCTTTATATTTTTTTCTTTGCAAAACCATATTATCTTAAATTTAAATTATATTTTTGTTTGGTGAATGCTTAACCCCTTCACCCCCGGAGCTTTTTTCGGTTCTGCATTTTCGTTTTGCGCTCCCTGCCTTCAAACAGCCATAACTATTTTATTTTTCTGTTCACATAGCTGTATGAGGGCTTGTTTTTTGCGGGACAAGTTGTACTTTCCAACGCCACCATTTAATATTGCATACGGTGTAGTGGGAAGCGGGAAAAAAATTCCAAACCGGGTGAAATTGCAAAGAAAACGCTATTCCGCTACAGTTCTACGGGTTTCTTATTTACAGCGTTCGATGTGCATTAAAACTGATCCGTTACTTTCATTCTACTGGTCAGTACAAATCCGGCAATACCTAATATGTATAGTTTTTCCTGTGTTTTCATAGTGATAAAATAATTAGAAAGTTGCCCTTTTTTTTTTTTTTTCCTTGTCAAATCTTGACCCCTATAACTTTTTGGTATTTATGTGTACAGAGCTGTATGTGGGCTCATTTTTTGCGGGACGATCTGAAGTTTTTATTGATACCATTCTGGGGGTGTGTATGACTTTTTGATCACTTTTTATTTAATTTTTTTTAGAAAAAAAAGCGACTAAAAACGGCAAATCGCCATTTGGACGCTTTTTTTCCGCCACACAATTCGCCGTATTGGAATTTTTTTTTTATATTTTAAAAGTACGGGCGTTTTCGGTCACGGTGATACCCATGATGTCTATATTTATTGTTATTTAGGTATTTATTTTTTACTTATACGGAAAGGGGGGTGATTTGAACTTTTACATCTTTTTTATTTTTTATATATTTTTTAACATTTTTTTAAAAAATTTTTTACTATTAGAAAGCTCAAATATGGGCTTACCGTATTTTTCGCCCTATAAGACGCATTTTTTTTCCCCCAAAAGTAGGGGGAAAAATGCGGTGCGTCTTATAGGGCGAATACAAGTGAGCGCTTCCATAAGGAAGCGCTCACTTGTACGTAGGGACCCCCATCAGACCTCAGATCAGCCCACCCAGCCACTTAAAGACCATACTTACCTGTTCTGCGCTGCCGCTGCCGTCCGGTCCCACGCTCCGCGCTCCTCTCTCTTCCCTGCCGGCACGCACTATGACCTGACGCTGACGCTGCAGCGTCAGGTCATAGTGCGTGCCGGCATGAAGAGAGAGGAGCGTGGAGCGTGGGACCGGACAGCAGCGGCAGCGCAGAACAGGTAAGTATGGTCTTTAAGTGGCTGGGTGGGCTGATCTGAGGTCTGATAGGGGCACAAGACGCTGATCTGAGGTGTGAAGGGGCACAAAAAGCTAATCTCAGGTCTGATGGGGGCACAAAACGCTAATCTCAGGTCTGATGGGGGCACAATATGGTTATATGAGGTCTGATGGGGGCACAATATGCTAATCTGAGGTCTGTTGGGGGCACAATATGCTAATCTGAGGTCTGTTGGGGGCACATTCTGCTGATCTGAGGTCTGATGGGGGCACATTCTGCTGATGTGAGGTCTGATGGGGGCACATTCTGCTGATCTGAGGTCTGGTGAGAGCACAATATGGTTATATGAGGTGTAGTTAAAGGTGCGTCTTATGGGCCGGTGCGTCTTATAGGGTGAAAAATACGGTATATATTGTGGCTTTTTTTTTTTTCTTTATGAGCAATTATGGATTTTATAGACTCAGAAGTCCATGAGTTGCTAATTTCTTATCCTGGCCTGCCATCTAGTGGCCAGAATAAGAATTGCACTTTGAAAACTGTAATCCTCACCAGCGAGGATTACAGTTTTCATATGGTGTACAGACACCCCGATTGGCCACACGGGGTGTCTGTACACCACCCGGAAGCGAATGCTTCCGGGTTGAAACGCAACTAGATGCCGTGATCACGTGTGATCACGGCATCTAATCAACCAGGAAGACGCCGCCGATGGCGGTAAGTAGCGGCAAGTCTCTGCTGTTAGAAACAGCAGAGACTTGCCGGCCATGACGCCCCTGCACCCGCGAGCGGGCGCCATGTGCCCGCATCGCCCCAGCGCCGTACATGTACGGCGCTGGGCGCGAAGGGGTTAATGTTTCCACAGTGAAGAAGACCAAAAACTGGTGGAACAGCTCCCGGAACCAATACCGGAGGGAACTTACAGAGATGGGGCGCAGTGGGGACAGTGCTCCAAAAAAGAGGCCGTATCTGTATACGCAGCAGTTACGCTTCCTTCGTCCAGTAATGGATTTAAGAGTGTAAGTTTTATTTGGACCATAAAATCAGAGTAGTCACTATGAGAATATTGTACATATTTCTTCTGGGTTTGGTATGCAATCTATGATGTTGTTTGGCTATCCATCTGATTATCTTCATTTACATAGAATGGCCATTTTTGACGTTGGATGGGCTCAAAATCATATTCCTGTGTAACGTTTGTTGTAACTCCAAAATGTGTTTATGGCCTTAATATAAAGCCCCTTTTTAAGTGTTCTTATTGAATTTTATAACTTTATTACACTGTCGACGTTGATACGCACTTGATGTGTGTATAACCTTAACTTCCTTAAACATGCTATTTTTAATAGTTGGCTGTGTAGCGTTTTAATTTTCAACTATTATGCTATCATCCCCTGAGGAAGCCATTGTGGCGAAACGTACGTTGGGGTCAAGGCACACTGGTCGGTATTTCACTTTTTGTACAGTTCATCATCATTCCTTATGCTGTCTATGTTATATTATGCTGTATTTGTTATAGTTTTTTGGTGGATATTTTTTGTCACTGATGTGTCTAGATATATGGACTGTGTATGTACTGGTCAAGTACTGCTTGCACTATGCACTTTACTAGCCTGGTATTTCACCAGGGATATCAGTACTTGGCAGCACATACATCTATTAAGCATATTTAATGATTATGACTGGTATATTTGACCGGCATTCCAGTTAGTCTTTCTTTTTTTTTTATGTGCATACTTACCACCGCTTTACATATTTTGTGTATTTTAACTTTGTCCCCTTTGGTCTTTTTGGGATTTTTAATGTTATACGTAATTAATAAATATTAAATTGTACCTATATTGGAGCCTATTGTGTTTGTGCATTTTTTATGGTAGACGTTGTTGTTGAGCCATCAAACACTATCTTTATAGGAGTTGTGTGTATGCCAAGCAATGCAAATCTCCATCTCCCTTGATAGAGACAGACAGAATTTGAGTTTGAGTTGGACAGCTATAAACACCCAACAGCATAACAAATGTTCTTTGCCTATTTGAAGAATGTTTTTAAACATAACGGGCTATTATTTTTAAAGTAGATAATGTGGCCCTTGATTTTGCTGTGTATGCTCTCGTAATTGTGAACATTCCCCACTCTGTTTTACTAATTTGCTTTGTATTTATGTTTTTTTTTTTGTCTACTGTACTATATATTTTCATGTTTTTTGCCCTACAGTACTGTGGACAGTCTGTACGAACCCAAGCCTGAGGAATCACAGCTTTCCAAAGGTGGAGGTGCGGAGACTCCAGCTGTGTTTTCGCCCCCATCCACCCCTACCCAGACCCCGGCAGAAGATCCGGAGCCACCTCAAGCTGAAGCTTCAAGGCCTGCTGAAGGAAGCCCTGAGCAACCACGCAGGACCCAG
Organism: Rhinella marina; assembly: GCA_900303285.1. Taxonomy (NCBI): domain Eukaryota; kingdom Metazoa; phylum Chordata; class Amphibia; order Anura; family Bufonidae; genus Rhinella; species Rhinella marina. Next base: position 9,480 of record ONZH01012481.1, read on the forward strand.
ATGAGGTGCAGGAGGGGGGCTCCTCAGTCTTCTTCTGGGCTAGGTACTTGAGAATTGATTGATGCTCAAGTCATTGAATACCTAGCCCAGAAGAGGACAGGGCCAGGAGGAGATGATGTCATTGAAACACGTCATTGAAAAACGCAAACGTGAACGAGGCCTTATACAATACAATCCAGACCTCTAAGGGTTGCATAGCATCATAAATCAATATAATGCTATGCGACCCGTCAGTGCTGGGAGGTCAGGACGGGAGCTGCTGCATACTCACGCTGCGAGTCCGGAGCGTGGAACTCGCTCGTTTGAAAGGGGCCTTACACTGCTCAAGCGTTCCTAGCATTTTTCCGATTGTAGTAGCTGCAAAAATATAGAACATGCCATATTACGGACTAGAATAGGACTGTTCTTTTATGTCCTAAATGTTCTGTTTCGCAAAATACGGAACGCAAGCGGCCAGTATCTGCGTTTTTCAGATCCGCAATTTGTGAACCACAATAGAGTCAATAGTCATGTGCATGAGCCTGAAAACATTAAGGCCTTATTCACACAGTCAGTACAGTCAGTATTCGGTCAGTGATTTCCATCAGTGATTGTGAGCCAAAACCAGGTGTGGGTCAAAAACACAGAAAATGAGCAGATCTTTCTATTATTCCTTATGTCTGTGTAACATCTACTCCTAGTTTTAGCTGTCACTACTGATGGAAATCACTGACCAAAACACTGATGTATGAAAGAGGCTTAAAACACAAGCCATGTTAAATGTGGCTTCATGTATGCTTAGTGACCTCTAGTGGTGAGTTGGTGAGGAAATATGCAGTGTATACTGTAGTTAAAGGGAGTCTTTCACCTGTTTTTCACCTATATATCAAACAGCACTGCCCCATAGAAGATTGCAGACACATCCCAGACATACCTGTGTGCACTCTGTGTCTGTATTACATGTTCAGAAAAAGCACTTTTATTCTGCAGGAAAACAGCTCCCAAGTGCTCGATCCTTGGTGTTGTGATAGGTGATAAATGAAGGGGCCTACTTTGGATTTATGGCCCATATGGCTCTTTGGAAAGAAAAATGGAGATTGGTTCTAAAATTGGAGAGGATTAATGGAACATCTAAAGAATACATTTTGACCGCATGAAGTGTTTGTGATAGGGAACTTTTATACAAGTTGTTGTAGGTGAAATTTATGTATATCAATGGTTATGTATAATGATGTAATCTGTGTGAAACACATTGATGTCTATGGAGTGTGACATACTGTAGAAAACTTGAATTATAATATGAATTATTCCTTTGTTTTCTTGGTTCAAAAGACTGTGTTTGGAGACTTTAACTAGACCCTGCCTTTTGCCCCTGCTTCTTTTCACTTCCATCTTTAAGCTATAATTTGCCTGACTTTTATAGTTATTTTAACAATGTCTTGCTGCTCTTGTCTCTGAATAAAACAAAGAATCTTTCTCAAAGAAGTCGCTTGAAGACATCTTGTGTTGCTGTGGACAGTTTCAAACAGTGCCCGATAATGATAATGCCCCTACAGTACCCCCAGTAGTAATAATATAATAATAATATAACCATAGTGACCCCAGTATTTATACAGCTTCTCCTGCAGTGACCCTTGTAGTTGTAACGCCCCCTTTGGTGCCAATACATAATGCTCCTGCCCATAGTTCCAATATATAATGCGCCTTCTTCCCCGATAGTGCCTGTATATACAGTATATGACCCCTGTAGTGCCAGTATATATATATATAATGCTCCCCTTGTAGTTCCAGTAGATAATGCCCCTCCCCTGTAGTGCCCATATATAATACTCCTCCATGCCCTTCTCAAATCTATTCTCATATATACAATAAACCACACAGAAGTATAAAATGCTTGAAAATAAAACATATTTCCATATTTATTAAATCCAGTTACACCTAAAATATCCTGGTAAATTAATTGGTCTCCTATGAAATGGCTCAATCAGCTTTTCTATAAATTTCTTCCACACAGACCCCACGCAGGATGAGTAGCTGGCCCTTTAAATTCCGCTTATCACCATAGTGACTATGTGGGGTTCCATTGTTATAACCGTAACCGTAGAACCTTCAACCAAGACGCAGCTGGAAGCATCTCCAGAGGGTCGCTCCTTATCTCCATCTTTTCTCCCAAAATTATCAATAATCCCTCCATTATGGCCAGTAAGATCTATGATGATAACTACCAGCAAACACTGTTCTCATCAGTTATTGAAAGATTGGATTACATTTCCATTTCACATGTGCAGGATTTGCTCCCCGGTTTGATATGCGCTACAGCATATGGGGTTTGAGCACTTTTCTGCCATTTTAGACCACGTTTTTTTTCAGTGATTGTAGATTTCCATTGGTCTCAAACAATCCGATCATCACCCTGATGTCATGGTTGGATCTTCACAGCAGGGGGCACTAGGCCAGTGGCCGGGGAAGAAAATCAATGACACAATATTCATTATCAGTAATTGTTTTTTTATTTTCCTTCATTTATGATCTCACCAAATATAATGTAATGAGTAATGTTCATATAGATCAAGTCACTGGTATGAGGAGAAGATGCTGCAGGGTATGGGTATATCCACTGGGCATAGGATGGCAGTTGGCACTAGATGGTGGCAGTTACTGGTCACCTGCTTAGTCACATGTGAGACCTGGGTTGTCAATGTCAGTAACTTACAGGGAAATGTCTATCTCCTGGCAGATCCTTGTTCCCCCTTTGGTGCTGTTCTGAAATGTCCATATTTCTTGGCCATGCAAAAGAGATTTTGATGCTATGTCTTCATTATCAGTCTTGGTTCATGAGCCCCCCAATAACTGCATTCTTTGGCAGCCACTTTTAAATATTAGAACATAGAGGGAGATTTATGAAAACTGGTGTCAAGGAAAACTCTTAGTTGCCCCTAGCAATCAATTAGATTGATCCTTTAATTTGTCAAAGGAGCTCTGAAAAATCTGGTTGCTATGGGCAACTAAGCCAGTTTTCCTTTACACCAGTTTTCATAAATCTCCCCCATGATATTCGGCGCCATTATTGTCGATAAGGCACAGCTCTGTAAACAGGAATTAAGGTGGTAATTAAAGAAATACATATTTCTATACAGGCCCCAATGAGCAACAAGTAAAAATATATATATATATGATGTCATCACCATAGCACCTGTTCTGGGATTTCCAATGTATGGATGTCACTTCTGTATCCAGACAGGTAAGATGTGTCTACATCACCCATATGATTCACTGTACATGGTATCCTGGGGTATTGGGGTGTAAATGTACTTGGTAGAGACCAGTGGAAGATTTACCATACATATAAGACAATGAAGGATGAAATACAAATCCATGTTCCAGCATTTCAGCCGCCATTGTCTTATCCTCAGCAAATAAGTCTGGGTAATAGGAACTTCATCCATTGTACAATGCTGATAAGTCGGATCGTCAGTGATCGGCTCAACTCTAGTCCTCAGTGGATATTTTGCAGCAGATGGAGCAACCATGTCAGTGTTAGGGCTCGTTCAGACAACCGTATCCGTTTTGAACTCCGTAAATTGTGGATCCGCAAAACTTGAATACCGACCATGTGCGTTCCGCATTTTGCTATGATAGAAATGCCTATTCTTGTACACAGATAGGACAAGTTTTATCTTTTTTTGCTGGGCCTTGAAACAGAAGTACGGATACGGACAGCACACATTGTGCTGTCTGCATCTTTTGTGCGGAACGGATGTGGGCACAAACATACGGTTGTCTGAATGAGCCCTTATTCATGCATATCTCTATTTAGAGGTAGACAAGATGGTTACTGGTTTAGAGGTTTCTATGGTAACCACGAATAGCCATGACAAAGCTTATGCTACCACGACGTAAAAGAGGTTTAAATTTACCTAACATCAGGCTATATAACATCTCATGCCTATTTCAGCATTGTCTTGATTGGATACAGCGCTCAAATCACTACTCTAATTTTCTTCTTGAACAGCAGCTATCCACTCCTTGGCCCCTGGTGAACCTTCTGCACTCTAGAGGAAATGCTTTACCCACACACTTAAAATCCTCGATTGTCCTTACTGATACCAAAATAGCTTGGAAAGAGGCCCGTAAAATAGACAAGAAGCCCTTTCTAGCATCCAGATTAATGGGATTATGGAGTCATCCAGAATTCCCTCAGGGAAGACAAAATAAAATGTTTGTAATGTGGAGACAGAAGGGAATAAACACACTGATAGATCTGCTACACCCCTCTGAATGCAGATATTACACATTATCTGAATTATGTGACAAATATAACCTACATAATTCACATCACTTAGCATACCAACAAGTAATGCATTTCTGCAAAGAGAGACTTAGAGATGTCAGAGTGTAGAGAAGACAGAGTGTACAAGCACCTCTCTGATAGGCTCCTTACTCCCAACAAACACCAAACAATCCTTATCACACCTCTATCAGATACTTAGGGGGATTGGGGAAAAGAAATGTGAAACTAATCTATATAAAAATGGGGAAAAAAACTGAATACTAAGTTTGTCCCAGAGGACATTACACAGGGTTGGATGAGAGTGTGTAGAGCGGTTCCATGTGAAAAATGGAGGGAATCCCATTACTGATTCATACACTCAGAAATCTATGCTTTTAATCTCCCAAACAAAAATAGCAATAGTACCCATCTAACAGCTTGTCCTAAATGTGGATTAGGGAAAGCAGACTTAGCACGCTGTGCACGACAATGCTGTAGAAACATAGAAGATTGATGGCAGAAAAAGACCACCTGGTCCATCTAGTCTGCCCTTTTATTATTCCTTTATTGTTATCTTAGGATAGATACATGTTTATCTCAGGCATGTTTAAATTCAGTGACTGTGGATGTGTCAACCACCTGTAAGAAGGGACTGATTATACAGATCAGTCAGGGGGCCAACAATCATAGATCGGAGTAGAACTCTGGGGTGAATGCCATCCGGACCCATTGCCTTATTTAACTTTAGCCGGACAAGTTCCTGTAGAACATCAGCCTCTGAAAACACTGGGGCTGAAACCTTGCAACTAGAGGCAATGCTATGTCCAGCCATGTTCTGATTATGAAAGTCGCCATCTGAAAAAACTGAGCAGAAGTAGTTATTCAGATGGTCAGCGACCGTCTTATCCCCATCTATATACAGATTTTTTCCATTGCTAAGTTTTGTAATGCCGCAGTTTTTCTTCTTCCTGTCACTAATATATCTGAAGAAGGTTTTATTATCCTCCTTAAAGGGGTTGTCCAAGTTATGAAAAAAAATATAGCACTGTAAATCTGATGGGCAGCAATATATAACTAAGTTCAGCAAGTTTTAGGCAAAAAAAAAATCTATATTTCCTCATTTCCCTGGTTCTCTTCTGGCCTTTGTTTACCTGCAGTAATAACAATCTCTGCCCCTCCCCCTTCTCTGTAAAGGCAGTGAATACAAGTCCTGAGTGACATGTCTGCCTGCAGGAATACTCAGCAGCATGTTGTATGTGTAGGACTACAAGTCCCAGCTGTACAATGACACTGCTGATACACACAGGAAATTCTCCCTACCTGTTCTTGTACAATACAATTCCTCTATAGCTCCTTGCCCAACATTTGTCTCCTCTCACTGCTGCAGCTACTATTTGTTGTAAAGCCTTGAGCCCTCAGTGTGTTCTGGCTGAAGGGGTTAATGTTTTATCTGAAGGAATCCAGGGAGAGAGCAGATAGCAGGAGACGGCAAAGAAAGGGGGCGTGGCCAGTGATGTCTTGTGTATAGACTGTTATCTGAACTCTGAGGCTTGTGCACGAAACATCACAGACCAGGGAGATAAGGTGACATCACAGGTCATGTGACCCTCAGTCAACTCTGAGAAACCAGCAGCTTTAGAAACACAAAGTATATGGGAAAGTTGTTATACCTGACAAGTTAGAAATATATAAAGAACAAAAAAATAACTCGGACAACCCCTTTAACAGAGTTGGCTATTTCTTCCTCCTTTGAAGCTTTAGCAGCATTAATAATCTGTTTTGTCTTCTTCTGTATAATTTTATACACTTCTCTGTCCGCTACACTTCCAGACTCTTTATACCTCTTATAGGCAGACTTTTTATCATTCAGTATAGCTCTTACCTCTCTAGTAAACCATAGTGGATTTCTCGTTCTTTTCCTTTTGCTAATTTGTCTAACATATAGTCTAGTTGCCTTTAAGAGGACTTCTTTAATTGCCCCACTGTACAAGACTTTTGGGTAGACATAATGACCTGGATAGGGATGAGCGATATACCGGTGTCCACGATACACCGCAGTATTAAGAAAAGCCATTAAGATATGGTGATATCACCGTTTCCTAATAACCGCCGTATTTAATTATATCATAGGAGCGGTCGCATGTGTGCTGACCGCCGCTAAAATGTCTATGTCCTGCCGCCTGCTTAAATGTCCATAAGCGCAGCGGCCACATCCTCCTCGCTCTGTGCCTCCCCGTGACCCCGCCCACCGACATCTGGAAATGGGCGCTCACGCGAGCCACGCAGCCAACATCAGCAGGCAGTGAGGGAAGCTATGCCAGTCTGTCACGGAGTTCTGGTCCTGGCCTCCACAGTCCAAGCACGGGGAAGTGCGACAGCGGAACAGGAGGCAAGATAATACTTCATCAATCAAGGTCTATATCTGCTCATGCTAAATCAGCGGCTCCTGCACAGGGGAGGCCCATCAGTAGAAGCCCCATACAGTATAATGTTTCCCTGTTGCCCCCATACAGAAGCAACAAGGAGACACTACTGTATACTGAATGGGGCAACAAGGAGATATTATACTGTTGGGGGTGTTGTACAATTGTTGCCCCATGCAGTATAATGTCACCTTGGTCCCAGCTGCCTCATACAATATAATGTCTTTGTGGCCCCATAACAGTATAGTGTCTCCTTGTGTCCCCCATAAAGTACAATGTCTCCTTGTGGCCTCTATACAGTATAATGTCTCCTTGTGGCTGCCCCCATACAGTATAATGTCTCCTTGTGACTGCCCCCATACAGTATAATGTCTCCTTGTGGCTGCCCCCATACAGTATAACATCTCCTTGTGGCTCCCATACAGTATAACGTCTCCTTGTGGCCCCCATACAGTATAATGTCTCCTTGTGGCCCCCATACAGTATAACGTCTCCTTGTGGCTGCCCCCATACAGTATGATGTCTCCTTGTGGCCCCCATACAGTATGACGTCTCCTTGTGGCTGCCCCCATACAGTATAACATCTCCTTGTGACTGCCCCATAAAGTATAACGTCTCCTTGTGGCCCCCATACAGTATATAATGTCTCCTTGTGGCTGCCCCATAAAGTATAATGTCTCCTTGTGGCCTCCATTACAGTATAATGTCTTCTTGTGGCCCCCATACAGTATATAATGTCTCCTTGTGGCTGCCCCCATAAAGTATAACGTCTCCTTGTGGCTGCCCCATAAAGTATAATGTCTCCTTGTGGCCTCCATACAGTATAATGTCTCCTTGTGGACCCCACACAGTATAATGTCTCCTTGTGGCCTCCATACAGTATAATGTCTCCTTGTGGACCCCACACAGTATTATGTCTCCTTGTGGCCCCCATACAGTATATAATGTCTACTTGTGGTCACCATACAGTATATAATGTCTCCTTGTGGCCCCATACAGTATAATGTCTCCTTGTGGCCCCCACACAGTATAATGTCTCCTTGTGGCCCCCATACAGTATATAATGTCTCCTTGTGGCTGCCCCCACACAGTATAATGACTCCTTGTGGCCCCATACAGTATATAATGTCTCCTTGTGGTCACCATACAGTATATAATGTCTCCTTGTGGCCCCATACAGTATATAATTTCTCCTTGTGGCCTCAAGTGTTTTTTTTTCTTCTAAATGGGCATTTATCACGATATATATCGTTATCGCGATAAATTTCTTAATATCGTTATTGTGGGAATATTTTTGATATCACCCAACCCTAGACCTGGATTACCAATACCTGGGGATATAAACTGCCTCTCACGTCTGAATCAGCACTTTTTCACGTGTTCACAGATGGATCTAAACCACCAATAATAATAGATGCAGTGCTGCTGATTTCTCTGAGATGCCTTTTACAACACTGGCTACAACCGAGCATACCTCAGGTGAAAGAGGTAGTTTCACAAATGACCCACTTTATGTACATTTATAAGATAGACACAGAAACACACAAAGAAAAAAAGACTGCTGGTTTCTTTCGCAAGTGGAAGACTTTTATTTCCAAACATATTTCACAAACTGACATCACATCACTAATGCAAGTCTTCAATTATACTGAATGGTATGCCGAAGAATCATAGAAAGGTACTTTAGGGAAATTGAACCTACATGATTGATGGTGTTTCACTTAAAATCCTTTTCTTCATAACACTAGTTGACTAATTGTCAGGGGATACTGACGGGCATCTGCAAAAGGTATGGGGTAGGGAAATGTGTTTTTTTTTTCTTTCTACTGCATGTTTTATATTGTGTTCATTTGGATAAAAATGTAAACTGTTCACCTATGCTATGTATGTGTTCTCATACTTATATGCATTTCTAGTGATTCAAATAAAAATATGTTTAAAAAAAAAAAAAAATAGTCTACATGGCAGCTATTAAAATAAATACACAGAGGGGACAGGTCGTCCAGAGGGATGGAAGCCCACCATAGTGGCTCCCTACTCTTATGGTTATAGTGGGGTCCTGAGCAGGGTATCCCCTGTATTATACTCATATTGCCTAATACATGGGCCATCTACAGCAGGAAACCTTGTAGAGAAGATGCCCTCCCAGAGATGGCTATATATCAGTGTTATTGCTGTATAGTTACAATGACAAGTCACTTAGAGCGACATTTCACATATGGAAACACTTTACAAGGAGAACAATTCCCTAATATAATGTTATTATCAAGGCCAAAACCAAGATAATAGATAACATAGATAATTACACCCCGGATGGCCAACCTGCTGTATCGGCTTTACTTCAGCAGACAGCACTCCACACAATACTAGGGATACCTCAGCTTACCTGTGCGGCGGAGCCCACATATAGAGATAAGGACATGTTTTTTTACTGCATGTCTGCCTCAAAGTATGAAGACGATTATATAATCCAGGAATTCTCTGCCCTTTATACAGTTGTGTTACTACTGATTCTGTGTCCTTTCTCTAGAAGTCAAAGATCCTCCAGATCATAAAGTGTTTTCTATTAAAGCATTTTTATTGTGTTTTTCAGATAATTATCTACATCTATGAGGCTAGGATGGCGTTGTCAAGAACAGTCAATGTGTGGTGAAACCAACCTACACCTAGACAGGGTCGGACTGGGGTGTCTAGGGCCCACTAGTAAAATTCCCTCTGGGGCCCACTGTAAAGCTCACTCTGGGGGCCCACATGCATATACTACCTGTCCACACTATCCAGTCTTTTATATGGACATAGGCAATGTACTGCATAGCATCTAAGCAGCCTATTTATAGGTCAGTCTACTGTGCCATGTGTCACTTGTGCAGGAGATGGGGGACTAGAGGCCTACCTAGCTCAGGGGCCCACCGGGGGATTCACCTGTTCCCCTGTGGGCCAGTCCGAGCCTGCACCTAGAAGACACCAAGCTACTTCTAGAAGAAGATCCAAGGTACACCCAGAAGAAGACCTCTACTCTATATTTAGAAGAAGATCCCAGCCTAAATCTAGGAGATCAAAGCTACACTTAGAAGAAAAATCAAGCAACACCTAGAAGTCGCTAGCAGCTAGAAGACTCCAGCAAACTCTAGACAGATGAAAATAACCAGCGCCTTCAAGACAACATCCAACAACAACAAGAAAATTTCCGAATGCTGATGTGTGAATCCCTGACCATACAGTGAGGAGAGAGATTATATGCTATTACTTTACTATTTTTTCCCATAGTAAAGGACCAGTAGTGGTCCAGAAAATACTAAGAACTATGGAGATAATTAGTAATTAGCACCAGGAATGCTCCATAATTGGTTATAGTCATAATTATTGATAATTATTTATCAATTCTTCTTTATTAAAACATATAGTGAGATTTAAACAGAAGAGTAAGTAATATCATCATCATTAACTGTTATTATTAGGTAGATTGTATGGAAGAGTTACCAGTGGTCGACTCCCAGATCTGTCTTAGAAGCGTCCTGCTGAGCCTCTTTCATGTAATGGACATAGACACTTGAAATGTCACTTCTAAAGGTGCAAACTGATTATTGGTCCAACCTGATCCAGTAGAGGGTGTTAGGCTTCCAATATGTGATGTATATTTTATATAGACAGAAGTGATAGGGAATCTCAACATTGCATACCAGGGGACGGCTTTCATAACTGAACGATGCAGTGCTTTGTAACTGATTTCCATGTATTGAATTTTAGATGTCATAAAGGAAAGAACCAGATGTTAGATATAAGACAAGAGCTAAATGATGACTTGTGATTTGTGTGACCTGACCCATGTTGTCATCTAGATCTTCCCTGACATTCATATAGTGATACCAGCACATTCCTGATTTATTTTATATATCTAGAAGCTTATGGGAAGTCCAGCAGTGAATATAATTCTAGTTATAGAGTAAAATTTAGTGAGTCCACAGCAGTTAAGTCCCATTTCAAGTATTAATTCTTTCCCATTCATACTTACATTTACGTACAGAGATATTTTCTTAATTTTTGTCCCTTTTAACCAAAACCTTATATTGGAAACATTTCTTAATCAAATTTGAGTAAAATGTTCTTTGATATAGAAAGAACCATCATTCATGATATTTATTCTGACAATTGCTCAGTATGAATGCTTGATAGCAAGTACATCATTCTCATAATCTTCTCTTGTAAATGGCTCTTTACAGCAGCTAGCTGACACTGTAAGCAGAGAATAAAGCTACTTTTTCAGCTCAGTTTAGATCCTTTCTTTCCTTGGTGGACTATCAAGTACGCTCCTGCGATCTAGTATGATGGGTGAATATCCTTGTCTCATACCTACTCTGATATGAGTCTGATATACAGAACAGGCAATTTATAGTAATTCTCAATTCTCTGTTTATCTGTGGAGAGTTATAAAACCTCCTGAAATTGCCTCTTCAAAGGCCTAGTTATAGAAAACACAGTGCTGTGTCCACGGAGTCATAGAGATCAGAAAGGAGATAAATCATTTTTTCAAGAAAAATGTCTAAACCTTTTAGGGTTTAGTGCCACAAGAGGGTTGGAGTGGTGCTGTATATATAACGGTGCTTCCTTCCTGCCCCCTGTAAGGTTCAATGCCACAAGGGGGTGGGAGTGGTGCTGTTCATATAACGGTGCTCCTTCCCACTCTCTGTAGGGTTTGGCACAACTGGGGGTGGGGGTGATGCTGTTCATATAACAGTGCTTCCTTTCTGCCCCCTGTAAGGTTTAGTGCCACAAAAAGGTAGGAGTGGTTCTGTTTATATAATGGTGCTCCTTCCCACTCTCTGTAGGGTTTGGCACAACCAGGGGTGGGGGTGGTGCTGTTCATATAACGGTGCTCCTTCCCACTCTCTGTAGGGTTTGGCACAACTGGGGGTGGGGGTGATGCTGTTCATATAACAGTGCTTCCTTTCTGCCCCCTGTAAGGTTTAGTGCCACAAAAAGGTAGGAGTGGTTCTGTTTATATAATGGTGCTCCTTCCCACTCTCTGTAGGGTTTGGCACAACCAGGGGTGGGGGTGGTGCTGTTCATATAACGGTGCTTCCTTCCTGCCCCCTGTAAGGTTCATTGCCACGAGGGGGTTGGAGTGGTGCTGTTCATATAATGGTGCTCCTTCCCACTCTCTGTAGGGTTTGGCACAACCGGGGGTGGGGTGGTGCTGTTCATATAACGGTGCTTCCTTCCTACCCCCTGTAAGGTTCAGTGCCACGAGAGGGTGGGAGTGGTGCTGTTTATATAACGGTGCTCCTTCCCACTCTTTGTAGGGTTTGGCATTACCGGGGGTGGGGGTGGTGCTGTTCATATAACGGTGCTTCCTTCCTGCTCCCTGTAAGGTTCAGTGCCACAAGGGGGGTGGAGTGGTACTGTTCATATAATGGTGCTCCTTCCCACTCTCTGTAGGGTTTGGCACAACCAGGGGTGGGGGTGGTGCTGTTCATATAACGGTGCTTCCTTCCTGCACCCTGTAAGGTTTAGTGCCACAAAAAGGTAGGAGTGGTTCTGTTTATATAATGGTGCTCCTTCTCACTCTCTGTAGGGTTTGGCACAACCGGGGGTGGGGTGGTGCTGTTCATATAATGGTGCTTCCTCCCTGCCCCCTGTAAGGTTCATTGCCACAAGGGGGTTGGAGTGGTGCTGTTCATATAACGGTGCTCCTTCCCACTCTCTGTAGGGTTTGGCACAACCAGGGGTGGGGGTGGTGCTGTTCATATAACGGTGCTTCGTTCCTGCCCCCTGTAAGGTTTAGTGCCACAAGGCGATGGGAGTGGTACTGTTCATATAACAGTGCTTTCTTCCTGCCCCCTGTAAGGTTCAGTGCCACAAGAGTAAAGGACCAGTAGTGGTGGCTCCAGAAAATACGAAGAACTATGGAGATAATTAGTAATTAGCACCAGGAATGCTCCATAATTGGTTATAGTCATAATTATTGATAATTATTTATCAATTCTTCTTTATTAAAACATATAGTGAGATTTAAACAGAAGAGTAAGCAATATCATCATCATTAACTGTTATTATTAGGTAGATTGTATGGAAGAGTTACCAGTGGTCGACTCCCAGATCTGTCTTAGAAGCGTCCTGCTGAGCCTCTTTCATGTAATGGATGTAGACACTTGAAATGTCACTTCTAAAGGTGCAAACTGATTATTGGTCCAACCTGATCCAATAGAGCAGGGGTGGCCAACCTGTGGCTCTTGAGCCGCATGCGGCTCTTTGCCTCTTCAAGTGTGGCTCTTTTGGTGGAGCCGGGAAGCAGTCAATCTGGCTCACTCTCCACCCCATGTTCAGATCTCCTTTCCTAATTGAGCACTGTTACTACTCTGCAGCTCCAGCTCACTCTCCACTACGTTCTGATGCGCACAGTGTCAGAATGTGGTATGTAGAGACGCGTGCTATCACCAGGCGTTGTGCGCATCAGGTCACATTGGAGAGCATATCAGAGCTGCACAGTAGAAGGTGCCCGAACAGGGGAGGTAGGAGATCTAGGCATGGGAGGTTCTGATCTGAGCATGGGGAATCTAATCTGAGCATGGGGTGGGGGCCTGATCTGAGCATGGGGGGGTCTGATCTGAGCATTGGAGGTCTGATCTGAGCATGTGGGCTCTGATCTGAGCATGTGGGCTCTGATCTGAGCATGTGGGCTCTGATCTGAGCATGTGGGGATCTGGTGTGAGCATGAGCGGTCTGGTGTGAACATGGGGGGGTCATATCTGAGCATGGGGGGGGTCCTGATCTGAGTATGTGGGATCTTATCTGAGCAAGGGGGTCTGGTCTGAGCATGGACGGGTCTAATCTGAGCATGAGCTGGGGGTCTAATCTGAGCATGAGGGTCAGACCTGAGCATGGGGGGTCTGGTGTGAGCATGGGGGTGTCTGGTGGGAGCATGGGGGGGTCTGGTGTGAGCATGGGGGGGTCTGGTGTGAGCATGAGGGTCAGACCTAAGCATGGGGGAGTCTGGTGTGAGCATGGGGGTTCTGGTGTGAGCATGGGGGGTCTAATATGAGCATTAGGGTCGGACCTGAGCATGGGGGGTCTGGTGTGAGCATGGGGGGGTCTAATATGAGCATTAGGGTCAGACCTGAGCATGGGGGGTCTGGTGTGAGCATGGGGGGAAGTCTGGTGTGAGCATGGACGGGTCTAATCTGAGCATGGGGGGATCTAATCTGAGCATGGGGTTCAGACCTGGGCATGGGGGGGGTCTAATCTGAGCATGAGGGTCAGACTTGAGCATGGAGGGGTCTGGTGTGAGCATGGGGGGGTCTGGTTTGAGCATGGGGTGTCTGGTGTGAGCATGGGGGGGGGTCTGATCTGAGCACCGAGGGTCTGATTTGTGTTAAGGATCATATTTTACGTAAGATGAGGATATGGGGTCTGATTTAGGAGTCTGATCTGAGGTCTGATGAAAAACATTTTTTTTTTCTTTTTTCTCTGCTAACAAAAGATAAGATCAGATGAAAAGTATTTTTTTCTTATTTTTCTCCACTAAAACCTAAGGGCATCTTATAGGGCAAAAAATACGGTGACTCGTGTGCCAATGTATAGCTTGTGGCTCCTGGTAGTCACACATTTTTTTCCTGGCTCTTTGTGTCTGTAAGGTTGGCCACCCCTGCAATAGAGGGTGTTAGGCTTCTAATATGTGATGTATATTTTATATAGATAGACAAGTGATGGGGAATCTCAACATTGCTTACCAGGGGACGGCTTTCATAACTGAACGATGCAGTGCTTTGTAACTGATTTCCATGTATTGAATTTTAGATGTCATAAAGGAAAGAACCAGATGATAGATATAAGACAAGAGCTATATGATGACTTGTGATTTGTGTGACCTGACCCATGTTGTCATCTAGATCTTCCCTGACATTCATATAGTGATACCAGCACATTCCTGATTTATTTTATATATCTAGAAGTTTATGTGAAGTCCAGCAGTGAATGTAATTCTAGTTATAGAGTAAATTCTAGTGAGTCCACAGCAGTTAAAGGGGTATTCCCATCTCACAAATGTAGTTTGTATAGTTAGATATAGCCAAACCAATATTATTACTAATAGAATGTATTTATATAAAATGTACCGTTTAGAAGATTTGCCTGTTTGTATAGGCATTGTCCCACACACATCAGTCAGGCCGTTGCCCCTAGTTACGGCCACCGTGGCCATGTAGTGGTGGCCGGCTTGCTCCTGTTCAAACCCGCTCTGAGGTAACTGCTGTATTGTGAACACATTACATGAGCATGTGGAGACACATATTAGGGTACTTTCATATGTATGTTTTGGACGCTACCAGTCTAAAACACAATGGTCAGTATCCGTCCAAAATGCAGACTTTATAAACAGACTTTATAAACGGATCCTGCTCCATAGAGATGAATTGATCTTGGAACAGAATCCGTTTCTCTGCGTTTTGGAAGTGCAGACAAAAATACTACAACCCTAAGATGTGTCTCTGCATGCTCATGTAATGTGTGTTCACAATACAGCAGTTACCTCAGAGCGGGTTTGAAAAGGAGCAAGCCGACCACCACTACTACATGGCCACGGTGGCCATAACTAGGGGCAACGGCCTGACTGATGTGTGTAGGACAATGAATATACAAATAGGCAAATCTAATAAACGGTACATTTTATATATAAAGCTGAGTGTATGTGTGTGTGTGTGTGTGTGCGTGTGTGTGTGTGTGTGTGTGTATGTCCGCTAAAGGAATCCGCACCGCTGCAGCTACAATCACAAAATTTGGCACACATGTACATCAGGTGTCCAGGAAGGTTTTAGAACAGTTTTCAACTCTGCAGGACGTACCATTCCTGAAATATTCCCAAAACATGCATTAGCCAATAGGAGCCTGGTCACATGACCCTTATAAGCCAATAGAAGCTCACAGGCAGCCTCCACACACAACAGGCTTCCATGACAACCTAGCCAGTTCACTGCTGTAGGTCTGCTTTAACCCCTTCAACCCCGGGCCTGTTTTCACCTTCCTGACCGGGCCATTTTTTGCAAATCTGACATGTGTCACTTTATGTGGTAATAACTTTGGAATGCTTTTACTTATCCAGGCCATTCTGAGATTGTTTTCTTGTCACATATTGTGCTTCACGACAGTAGTAAATTTGTGGCAAAATATTTCATTTTTATTTTCAAAAAAATACCAAATTTACCAAAAATTTGGAAAAATTTGCAAATTTCCAAATTTCAATTTCTCTACTTTCGAAATATATAGTAATACCTCCAAAAATAGTTATTATTTTACATTCCCCATATGTCTACTTTATGTTGGCATCATTTTGTAAATGTCATTTTACTTTTTAGGACGTTATAAGGCTTCTAAGATTTGAATCAAATCTTAAATTTTTTAGAAGATTTCCAAAACCCATTTTTTTAATGACCAGTACAGATATAAGGTTACTTTGTGGGGCTTATATAGTGGAAACTCCCCATAAATCACCCCATTTTAGAAACTACACCCCTCAAGCTATTCAAAACTGATTTTACTAACTTTGTTAACCCTTTATGTGTTCCATTAGAATTGACGGACAATTGGAATGAAATTTCAAAATTCCATTTTTTTAGCAGATTTTAAGTTTTAATCCAATTTCCATGAAACACATCAAGGGTTAACAACAAAAAAACCCCACAAAATCTATTACCCCAATTCTGTAGTTTACAGAAACACCCCATATGTGCTCGTAGCCCAATGTACTGGCGCACACAAGGCTTCACAGTGGAAGGAGCACCATATGGCTTTTGGAGAGCGAAATTAGCTGGAATAATAATTGGGAGCTATGTCGCACATGAAGACCCCCTGAGCTGGCCCTACAGTGGAAACCCCCCAAAAGTGACCCCATTTTGGAAAGAGCACCCCTTAAGGAATCTTTCAAGGTGTGTGGTGAGCACTTTGAGCTCACTAGTTTTTCCTAGAATTAGGATTCACGCGGAAGTGAAAATGAAAAATTGCAATTTTTTGACAAAAAAGTTGCTATACACCCACATTTTTCACTTTCACAAAGGGTAACGAGACAAAATGCACCCCACATTTTGATCACCATTTCTCCCCGAATACGGCAACACCCCATATGTGCTCGTAGCCCAATGTACTGGCGCACAGCAGGCTTCACAGTGGAAGGAGCACCATATGACTTTTGGAGAGTGAAATTAGCTGAAATAATAATTGGGAGCTAGGTCGCACATGAAGACCCCCTGAGATGGCCCTACAGTGGAAACCCCCCAAAAGTGACCCCATTTTGGAAAGAGCACCCCTTAAGGAATCTTTCAAGGTGTGTGGTGAGCACTTTGAGCTCACTGGTTTTTCCTAGAATTAGGATTCACGCGGAAGTGAAAATGAAAAATTGCAATTTTTTGACAAAAAAAGTTGCTATACACCCACATTTTTCACTTTCACAAAGGGTAACGAGACAAAATGCACCCACATTTTGATCACCATTTCCCCCCGAATACGGCAACACCCCATATGTGCTCGTAGCCCAATGTACTGGCGCACAGCAGGCTTCACAGTGGAAGGAGCACCATATGACTTTTGGAGAGTGAAATTAGCTGAAATAATAATTGGGAGCTATGTCGCACATGAAGACCCCCTGAGCTGGCCCTACAGTGGAAACCCCCCAAAAGTGACCCCATTTTGGAAAGAGCACCCCTTAAGGAATCTTTCAAGGTGTGTGGTGAGCACTTTGAGCTCACTGGTTTTTCCTAGAATTAGGATTCATGCGGAAGTGAAAATGAAAAATTGCAATTTTTTGACAAAAAAGTTGCTATACACCCACATTTTTCACTTTCACAAAGGGTAACGGGACAAAATGCACCCCACATTTTGATCACCATTTCCCCCCGAATACGGCAACACCCCATATGTGCTCGTAGCCCAATGTACTGGCGCACAGCAGGCTTCACAGTGGAAGGAGCACCATATGACTTTTGGAGAGTGAAATTAGCTGAAATAATAATTGGGAGCTATGTCGCACATGAAGACCCCCTGAGCTGGCCCTACAGTGGAAACCCCCCAAAAGTGACCCCATTTGGAAAGAGCACCCCTTAAGGAATCTTTCAAGGTGTGTGGTGAGCACTTTGAGCTCACTGGTTTTTCCTAGAATTAGATTCACGCGGAAGTGAAAATAAAAAATTGCAATTTTTTGACAAAAAAGTTGCTATACACCCACATTTTTCACTTTCACAAAGGGTAACGGGACAAAATGCACCCCACATTTTGATCACCATTTCCCCCCGAATACGGCAACACCCCATATGTGCTCGTAGCCCAATGCACTGGCACACAGCAGGCTTCACAGTGGAAGGAGCACCATATGACTTTTGGAGAGTGAAATTAGCTGAAATAATAATTGGGAGCTATGTCGCACATGAAGACCCCCTGAGCTGGCCCTACAGTGGAAACCCCCCAAAAGTGACCCCATTTTGGAAAGAGCACCCCCGTACGAACATTTTAAGTGGCAGAAAGGGTACTTTTTTACAAACTGGGTTTTACAAACATGCACCCCAATACATGTTCCCCATTTTCCCCCCATTAAAACAACACCCCATTTGTGCTTGTAACCCGCTGTATGGGCGCACAGCAGGCCCCTAGAGACAAACAGCAAAATATGGATTTTGCAGGCCAGAATTAACAAACATGGTTTTTTAGTGCCATGTCTCATTTAAAAATTTCCTGAGGTCCCCAGAAATTAAAAACCCCAAGAAGTGACCCCATTTTGGAAAGAGCACCCCAGTACGGACATTTTAAGTGGTAGAAAGGGTACTTTTTTACAAACTGGGGTCTCACAGAAGGCAGAAAT
The DNA here is from genome assembly GCA_900303285.1 of Rhinella marina. NCBI lineage: Eukaryota > Metazoa > Chordata > Amphibia > Anura > Bufonidae > Rhinella > Rhinella marina. The sequence goes on from ONZH01012481.1 coordinate 27,991, forward strand.
GCAAGTAACAGCATTTCAAAGCACACATTTGTGAAAATGAAAAATTACAAGCAGACCCCAATTTTTCAGATTCACAAGGGGTTAAAGGAGAAAATGCACCCCAATACATGTTCCCCATTTTCCCCCCATTAAAACAACACCCCATTTGTGCTTGTAACCCGCTGTATGGGCGCACAGCAGGCCCCTAGAGGCAAACAGCAAAATATGGATTTTGCAGGCCAGAATTAACAAACATGGTTTTTTTAGTGCCATGTCTCATTTAAAAATTTCCTGAGGTCCCCAGAAATTAAAAACCCCAAGAAGTGACCCCATTTTGGAAAGAGCACCCCAGTACAGACATTTTAAGTGGTAGAAAGGGTACTTTTTACTAAAAAGGTGTCTCACAGAAGGCAGAAACACTTGTAAAAGCTTTTCAAAGCACACATTTGAGAAAATGAAAAATTGCTAGCAGACCCCAATTTTTCAGATTCACAAGGGGTTAAAGGAGAAAATGCACCCCAATACATGTTCCCCATTTTCCCCCCATTAAAACAACACCCCATTTGTGCTTGTAGCCCACTGTATGGGTGCACAGCAGGCCATCAGAGACAAACAGCAATATATGGGTTTTAAAGGCCAGAATTAACAGACATGTCTCATTTAAATAACTCCTGAGGTCCCCAGAAATTAAAAACCCCCACAAGTGACCCCATTTTGGAAAGAGCACCCCCGTACGAACATTTTAAGTGGTTGAAAGGGTACTTTTTACTAAAAAGGTGTCTCACAGAAGGCAGAAACACTTGTAAAAGCTTTTCAAAGCACACATTTGTGAAAATGAAAAATTACTAGCAGACCCCAATTTTTCAGATTCACAAGGGGTTAAAGGAGAAAATGCAACCCCAATACATGTTCTCCTTTTTTTTCAATTAAAACAACACCCCATTTGTGCTTGTAGCCCGCTGTATGGGTGCACAGCAGGCCATCAGAGACAAACAGCAATATATGGGTTTTAAAGGCCAGAATTAACAGACATGTCTCATTTAAATAACTCCTGAGGTCCCCAGAAATTAAAAACCCCCACAAGTGACCCCATTTTGGAAAGAGCACCCCCGTACGAACATTTTAAGTGGTTGAAAGGGTACTTTTTACTAAAAAGGTGTCTCACAGAAGGCAGAAACACTTGTAAAAGCTTTTCAAAGCACACATTTGTGAAAATGAAAAATTACTAGCAGACCCCAATTTTTCAGATTCACAAGGGGTTAAAGGAGAAAATGCACCCCAATACATGTTCTCCTTTTTTTTCAATTAAAACAACACCCCATTTGTGCTTGTAGCCCGCTGTATGGGTGCACAGCAGGCCATCAGAGACAAACAGCAATATATGGGTTTTAAAGGCCAGAATTAACAGACATGTCTCATTTAAATAACTCCTGAGGTCCCAGAAATTAAAAACCCCCACAAGTGACCCCATTTTGGAAAGAGCACCCCCGTACGAACATTTTAAGTGGTTGAAAAGGGTACTTTTTTACTAAAAAGGTGTCTCACAGAAGGCAGAAACACTTGTAAAAGCTTTTCAAAGCACACATTTGTGAAAATGAAAATTACTAGCAGACCCCAATTTTTCAGATTCACAAGGGGTTAAAGGAGAAAATGCACCCCAATACATGTTCTCCTTTTTTTTCAATTAAAACAACACCCCATTTGTGCTTGTAGCCCGCTGTATGGGTGCACAGCAGGCCATCAGAGACAAACAGCAATATATGGGTTTTAAAGGCCAGAATTAACAGACATGTCTCATTTAAATAACTCCTGAGGTCCCCAACAACTAAAAACCCCCACAAGTGACCCCATTTTGGAAAGAGCACCCCTATATGGACATTTTAAGTGGTAGAAAGGGTACTTTTTAGCAAACTGGAGTCTCACAGAAGGCAGAAATGCAAGTAACAGCATTTCAAAGCACACATTTGTGAAAATGAAAAATTACAAGCAGACCCCAATTTTTCAGATTCACAAGGAGTTAAAAGAGAAAATGCACCCAATGCATGTTCCCCAATTTTTCCCCATTAAAACATCACCCCATTTGTGCTTGTAGCCCGCTGTATGGACGCACAGCAGGCCACCAGAGGCAAACTGCAAAATGTGGTTTTTGCAGGCCAGATTTAACAGACATGGTTTTTTATTTGCCATGTTGCTTTTAAAAATTTCCTGAGGTCCCCAACAACTAAAAACCCCAAGAAGTGACCCCATTTTGGAAAGAGCACCCCTGTACGGACATTTTAAGTGGTAGAAAGGGTACTTTTTAGCAAACTGGAGTCTCACAGAAATAAATATGTAGTGATGGTGAAAAGTGGATATGTAAGATACGGACTAAATGTGAGGTGTAAAGTGAAAAAAATTCAGGGTACATCAGGGATGAAACTAATTCATTGGTGGTAGATTCTGAAGCAATCCTTAATGCACAGGCCAGGTTTCTCAGGGCAGGTTTCGCAGTGGTGTATAGTGTCCTTCCTAATCCCCCTTTTGGAACACACCCTGCATCGTTTTTGGGGTCCTTCCCTTCCTAGCTGTTTGGGGAACTTCACCAGGGAAATGTTGTCCTGGTACAACTCGGGCACCGTAACTTGCAGAAGTACTGGGGGCCTCTTCTGCTTGATTTGGAAAAATTAGGGCCTTGATCACTACTTCTTGAAAGTGAAGGAAATTTCCCGTGTGTCCTGCAGATTTATATAGCACATACGCATTGTACATTGCCATCTGTACAAGGTGTACGGCTAGTTTTTTGTACCACACTTTGTTTTCGTGTGGCACTGTAGGGCTTCAGAACTTGATCTGAAAGATCAACTCCTCCCATGTGCTTGTTGTAGGCCAGGATGCAGTCCGGTTTGGGGACAGTGGTAGTGGTACCACGTACACGGGCAGGGGAGCTGGTGTTGGGGTGAATGCTGGTCAGTACAAGGACGTCCCTCTTGCCCTTGTACTTAACCACCATCATGTTTTCGTGGAGGAGAGCCCTACTTTCACCCTTCCTCAGTGGTTGCCCTACCAGGGATCTAGGGAGGCCTCTCTGATTTTTACGTACTGTGCCGCAAGCCACAGTACGCCTGGCACTTAGGGACATGAAGAGGGGTAAGCTGGTATAATAGTTATCCACGTAGAGGTGATAACCCTTATCCAGCAGTGGGTGCAGCAAGTCCCACACTAGTTTCCCACTAACTGCTAGGCCAGGGGGGCATTCTGGGGGTTCAATCCGTGAATCTTTGCCTTCAAAGACCCGGAACCTATAAGTGTACCCTGACCTACTCTCACAGAGCTTGTACATTTTTAATGCCATACCTTGCCCGCTTGCTGGGCAGGTACTGGCGGAATTTTAACCTCCCCTTGAAATGCACCAGGGACTCATCAATACAGATGTTTTCTTCTGGGGTGTACACTTCAGAAAACTTGGCGCTGAAGTGGTCAAGGATGGGTCTAATTTTGTAAAGCTGATTGAATGTCGGGTCAACTTTGGGGAGG
>ONZH01012483.1:0-66576 GCA_900303285.1 Rhinella marina
ATTCCTGGAGAAAGCTCCAAAGATACGATTCAAACTTCTTTTTACCTCTGATCTTCACTCCTGGCTACCGCATACAACGATACAAGCACAGAATCGTGGCAGCAGTCCGAGACCCCCGTTTGCTGGTCGTATTTGAGAACTAGCAAGGCGTTTTTCAGTAACATAGTAACATAACATAGTAACATAGTTTGTAAGGCCGAAAAAAGACATCTGTCCATCCAGTTCAGCCTGTTTTCCTACAAGTTGATCCAGAGGAAGGCAAAAAAAACCCTGTGAGGTAGAAGCCAATTTTCCTCACTTTAGGGGGAAAAATTCCTTCCCGACTCCAATCAGGCAATCAGAATTACTCCCTGGATCAACGACCCCTCTCTAGTAACTATAACCTATAATACCCTCCAGAAATACATCCAGGCCCTTCTTGAACTCTTTTAGTGAACTTACCATCACCACCTCCTCAGGCAGAGAGTTCCATAGTCTCACTGCTCTTACCGTAAAGAATTCTCTTCTATGTTTGCGTACAAACCTTCTTACCTCCAGATACAGAGGATGTCCCCTCGTCACAGTCACAGTCCTCGGGATAAATAGATGATGGGAGAGATCTCTGTACTGACCCCTGATATATTTATATATAGTTATTAGATCTCCCCTCAGTCATCTTTTTTCTAAAGTGAATAAGCCTCATTTTGATAATCTTTCTGGGTACTGTAGTCCACCCATTCCAGTTATTACTTTAGTTGCCCTCCTCTGAACCCTCTCCAGCTCTGCTATGTCTGCATTGTTCACAGGAGCCCAGAACTGTACACAGTACTCCATGTGTGGTCTGACTAGTGATTTGTAAAGTGGCAGGACTATGTTCTCATCACGGGCATCTATGCCCCTTTTGATGCAACCCATTATCTTATTGGCCTTGGCAGCAGCTGTCTGGCACTGGCTTCTACAGCTTAGTTTGCTGTTCACTAAAATTCCTAGGTCCTTTTCCATGTCAGAGTTACCCAGTGCTTTACTATTTAGTATGTACTGGTGACTTGCATTAATCCTTCCCATATGCATAACCTTACATTTGTCAGTGTTAAACCTCATTTGCCACTTTTCTGACCAAGCCTCCAGTCTATCCAGATCCTGCTGTAGCAGTGCACTGTCCTCCTCTGTGTTAATTACTTTACACAGTTTAGTGTCATCTGCAAAAATTGATATTTTACTATGCAAACCTTCTACAATATCATTAATAAATATATTGAAGAGAATAGGACCCAATACAGACCCCTGTGGTACCCCACTAGTGACAGTGACCCAATCTGAGTATCTACCGTTAATAACCACCCTCTGTTTTCTATCACTGAGCCAGTTACTTACCCACATACAGACATTTTCTCCCAGGCCAAGCATTCTCATTTTATATACTAACCTTTTATGTGGTACCGTGTCAAACGCTTTGGAGAAGTCCAAATATACGACATCCATTGAGTCGCCGCGGTGAAGTCTAGAACTTACCTCCTCATAGAAACTGATTAAATTGGTTTGACATGACCGATCCCTCATAAAGCCATGCTGATATGGATTAATTTGCCTATTTTCATTGAGGTACTCCAAGATTGCATCTCTCAGAAAACCTTCAAACAGTATACCCACAACAGAAGTTAAACTTACCGGCCTATAGTTTCTGGGCTCTGTTTTTGGACCCTTTTTGAATATTGGCACCACATTTGCTATGTGCCAATCCTGTGGAACACTCCCCATCAGTATAGAGTCCTTAAATATCACAACTTCACATGGTAAGCTTAATATAGCCTCCTATTTTTATTTGTTTTAAATAATACTGCACATGTGGCACTATCTCCTGCTTTACATTTAAATATCATTCTGTTATATCCAGGTCATTTGTATATTTATAACTCATGTCATGTAACATAGGTAAATGTATCATAAATCACTCTAAAAATGGCTACAGTCCTATAAAAAAAATGTACATACCGTAAAAAAAATACTCAAATATTTGGCACTTGACATGTAATGTTAGATTGATTGTATCCTAATAAGTTTTTATCAGGCTAATGGCTTAGCCTTCTTTTAGTTGATTCTCTCTCAATCTTGGAATCATGCCACTTTTTGTATAACATAAAGCATGTCTCACTTCTGTTCCTTGATGTTGCCAGAAAACTATTAACTACCCATTAAAGCTTGGACTACACGCTGACTTGGTCTATGCAACATGTTAACCAACCAAAGATCACAGTATCAGGATGCTACATCACAACATAATCAAAGTAAATGTAAACAAAAAAAGACTTGCGTTATCCAGCACCTTAGTGATAAAACATAACATTTTAACTCTGGTTGGATAATCCCCTGGAGATTTTAATATGCTGAATTAAAAGTTATGTTTTATCGCTAAGGTCCTGAATCACACAAGTCTGTTTTGAAAGTTATTCTTAATACAAGGTCTAGGCACTAATCCGTGTTGCCTACATTCAGCCAGGGGATTTTTCTACAATCTTTGGCTTTCGGGTGAGCTGTGCAACTTTTTTCTTATTTTAGTTCTGCAAAGGTTTTCTTTACCCAGTTTTTAAAAGGATGGGACCAACCAGGGTTCGACTTTCTCTCTGTAAAAGCCCCATACCAGTTGCATAGGCTGCCTTTATGGTAGGTATTCTGTTTTTTTTAAAGAGAATCTATCACTAATGACAACCCCACTATTGAACTGCTTACATGGGCAAATAGTTGTGATTCACCTGATTAAATTCTATTTTGTAAAGTCCTATTTGCAATTTTCAAGAACAAGTATAACTCAGGAACGGAACCTCAGATCAAAAAAGAAAAACAGCATATTATAAAGGTGATCCACAGCTATGTATGTGTCTATGCAAATAGCTGAATAGGGAGTTCGCTGGTAATTAACGACCACAATGAACTTCTGCCTAAGATCCACACCTATGTATAAAATAACCTTCAGTATGAAATGCTCGAAGCAATTGATCATAGATTATTTAATTGATTCTGCGGCTGCAGTATGACGTTTCGACCGAATGACCTTCTTCAAACTAATGCCGCTTGCAAGAAAGGAAAATAAGGTATGGAGAATAAGCACTGTGGTAAGGTAGCGTGTTGTGCCGCCTGTTAGGAGACGGCACTCTACACTTAGTCACTAAAATAAATAATTAAATATTAAATATTTTCAAAAATTTTAATACACACAAGAGACCCCCTCCAATCAGGTATTTGAGAAGACAGTGGTACTCGCATTAGTGCCCCAGCCTTCTCTCAGCTTTTCCTAAGTCAGTGCCAACATGTTCATCATTCACATGGCCTAGGTGCAGATTAGCCTCCTACAAGTGCTTGGGGCTGAGCACAACACCAAACACAATCGCTATACAATGGATGGCCCTTATAGGGGCAGCAGTGCCTTCTCAAACAGCTGATTGGCGGGGGACCGGGGGTGTCAGACCCCCACTGATCAGATACTGATGACCTATCCTAAGGATAGGTCATCAGTATTACAATCTTGGAAAACCCTTTTAAGTACCATATAATATAGTTTGTTTCAAAATACAAGAAATAGCCTGTAAATTATTCTCTCCATCAATGTAATAACATTGATCACTAAGATTAATTTTCCATGCATATCATAACCAAATACTTCAGTTTTAATGCAGATTTTTAAAAAATGTGACCAAATTTTCCCAAAATAATATTATAATCTATGAATTTCAGATTTTAGAGGGTATAATTTAAACATCATTCATAAAGCTTTAATGGTCTTCTGCTAAATATGTGAATAGCTTACATTATAAAAATGCAAAAGAAAAATAATAAATAAAAGAAAATACTACAGGGAATAGTGAAATAAAATTAAAAAAATAACATTTTATCCCGCTGAAAGAGAAACACGTTTACATGCACATGCTTCAATGTAATGATATTTAATGTGAGAAATAATGGCACCTTCTTCATTTCCCACCTAAATGACAGTAAGTTGTCACTGATAATGTGATTGTGCTGCCATCTTTCTTTGTTCCATCGGGAGAACAGGATGTTACAAGGTCATAGCAAGGGTAAATGACATTGACATGCATGATAAGAGAATAAGGTGAAGCTCTTTGTCAATGACCTATGTCCAGTACTAGCCATAGAAGAGTATGCTTTAATTAGCACATTACATGACATAGATATAAAAATATAAAATAATCATATAAAAAAGCTAATACCACAGGACAAATGAAATAGCAAAATGCACAAAATGCTTAAGTAAGACTAATACTCAGAGCTAAATCAGTCTATTCACACACAGCAGGCACGGAAAAGCTAAGCTCCATGTTCAATAATGTCCACACATTGCAGTTATGAAGCATGGGGATTTATAATGAAGTGCTATCACATAGCTTAGGAAAAACAGCAATGTAGCTTAGTAATAAAGCCTTGCTTCCATTTCTAAATAATGACTGTAATGCATAACTATAAATAGTACAATGCCTCAACAAATTCAATGTAAAGTGAATGAGAGGTGTCCAGCAATATATACATTGACCCTTAGTTGTCTTTGTTTTTTTTTTCTTTATGTATTCGTTTTTTTTCTTCCCTATCTTCCTTCCTATCTATCATCCTTGATCCATAACTTTTTTTTTTATTTTTATATTCACACAGCTGTATGGGGGCTAATTTTTTTGCGGGACAAGTTGTAGTTTCTAATGCCACCATTTAACATGGCATACAATGGTAGGAAAAAAAAACAATTCCTCCACCATTTTACGGGTTTTTACTGACCTGTGTCCTTCATTCTCTGGGTCAGTACGATTATAACAATACCACATATGTATATTTTTTTATGTCTAAATAGTGTAAAAATAAATTTAAAATATTTTTACATCACAATATTCTGACCCCCATAACTTTTTTATAATTATATCTACTGAGCTTTGTGGGGGTCATTTTTTGAAGGACAATCTTTAGTTTTTATTGATACCATTTTGCAGTGTGTGACTTTTTGATCAGATTTCATTACTTTTTTTAGTGTAAAAGAAGCAATAAAAATATGGCAAATTGGCCATTTAGACTCTTTTTACCATTACACATTCACTGTATTTGAAAAATATTTTAAGATTTTAATAGTACAGGCGGTTTCAGATTTGGTGATACCCATTATTTGTATATGTTTTGTTATTTACGTATTTATTTTTTTAATTCTACAGAAAGGGATGATTTAAACTTTTATAGTTTTTAAATTATATTATATATATTTTAAAGTTTTTTGTTTTTACTTTTTTAACCCATTATTATTATTGCTATTTTTTTAAACTCTTAATCCTCATGAGTCCTTTATATCCATGATAAGAGGAGAATTGTTTTTTTCTGCTGGTCAAAATAAGAATTGCAGCTTCAATACCCTGGATCTTTTCAGAGAGACCCAGCATATTGAAACCACGGCATCTTCATTGGCCCCAGAGGATGTCGGTCAGGTCTGGCTTTTTCACCCATTAGATGCCTTGATCACACTCGATCACAACATCTAAACGCTTTAATAACCACTATCGGCATTATTGCTGTCCGGAGCTGGGAGCGAAAGGGTTAAAGTAAATTATAAGGGATAGATAGATAGATAGATAGATAGATAGATAGATAGATAGATAGATAGATAGATAGATAGATAGATAGAATTTAAATGATACATTGGATGCCTGTGGTGGATGCCATATAGTTGCCTATGATGTGCAGGTGATAGATGCCATGTCACAGAAACCTATTCCACACAAAATTATTTTTTATTGTATGGATTAGCAATGTACACTGCATTATTTTATACAGCAAAAAATAAATAAATAAATTAATAAATAAATAAACCCCCGATTAACTATTGAACAGCTTAATATGAGTCACAGATGCAGCAATCAGCATTGTCCGTGGCATCTGACAGGTTAAATGACGGCGGGTGGCACGATTGCCATTCCTCATCATTGCGCACGCTCAATTCAATGGAAAGCGATTTGTCACAAAATAATTGGTAATGAATCAAATTTCTTGTCAAAGTTCGGAGATTCAGCCGAATCAAATGTTTTCAGCTTCATTAATTTCTAGTAGTTAGGATAAACTATGGGGGTAATTTACTATTCTTAAATGTGCCTAAATTAGGAGTATTTCAGACGCAGATGGTTGTGCTGCAATCTGCGACTTATCCCCACTCAGGCCTGGTCTAAAATTGTGGGTTTGCCGTGGGCTGGAAAAGGGCCGGGCCAGTAGGCCTATCTCTTTCATTACTTTCTACGCTTGGTTTAAGCATGGAAAATAGTCTAAATATAAGACAACTATTCACACATGTTTTACATTCTTGTGTGAAGATATCATTGATTAGGCATTGTGTAGATCGAAAATACCATCTGCATCAAGGTCAGATATGGATATTAATTTGTATCTATACGATTTTTCTAATAGAAAGCAAAATGGGCAACCCACAGGAAGGAAGTGTTATCAGAACGTTGCAGTACAGGAAATATTTTAAAATGCTTTTACTGGTTCTCCGTTACGGATACTTTGGTATGCCACCTAACATCTGTAAGGGAGTTAGGAGTTTAACTGTACATAGAATTTCTATTTTTATTTATTGTCACTGCACAGCTATAATAATATAGTCAACAGTTTTAATAATCCTACATTCAGCATTTGTTTTGCCCTAAGATGTAAGATAGCACACTATAAGTAACAGAGATGATCCAGGGTGGAGGATTGAAGAGCGGTATGGTTGTTGGTTACAGATAAGAGCCTCAAGCTATGTATCAATAAAAAAGTAAGATAACAAATGGGAAACACTGTGGAGCATGAAAGACTGGATGAATGGTTACATACAAAATATTAGGGAAAAATAAACAAGTGTTATCTTTTTGTTGCTCACTCACAATAAATAAATACCAGTTTATCAACCCTTAGCAATGTTAATATAGTAAAGGTTCTCTGAAATAGAATAACTGCACTAGGTAGGTTATAAGGACACTACCATAATTTTTAATCACACAATACCAGCCTATACTGTATGTGAACATTCTATGTATTTTCTTGTCAAATAAATAAAATAATGGGTAGATTGTTTTCTGGATATATTTTTTTTAGTCATCCCATGTATTATACTTTCTGTATTTACCACTACTTGGTATTCCATCATTACCGTGCAAGCCATCCTGTTCAGGTCTCATTTTCTTCACATACTTATCTCCCTTCATTGGAGGAGTCAGTGAGATTGCAGCTGCCTTTCCTCTACTATATATATGCTATGATCCAGGGTTGTTCGTAGCTGACACAGCTACCTAAGGTAATTTCCTGTCTTTGGGTTTTTGCCAAGTGCTCAATTTATGCCTTGATCTTGAGTACTTGGAGCACTCTTCTGATTTTTTTCCTATACTGCTTTGCTTGACTTTCTCTGTCCAACCATTCACTGTGGCCAGAGAGGGAAGGCAGAAGAGTGACTTAATTAAAGCGTCACTTGTTAAAGCTTTTTTGAAGGCATCTTCATCTAGGCTTATCAAGAAAACTGTAAAGCTGTCATACTGTCATCCTAAATTCTACATCTACTATTATATTACACTCACCCATAGCAGCAAAAACGAATAAGGGGTTACCTACTGTATATAGGAGTTTTATCTTTCTATGCTGACTGCTACAGAAGGACATTTATTATATTTAATTTTGAAATGAAAATTTATATGAATTTTAACTAGTGTTAAGCAAATGGGGTTCTGACTACTGTATCTGAATCCAATTAGTTTGAAAATTTAACTTAATAATATAGCCTCTGTACTGCCGTAAATATATGGGCTCTGCCAAGGTCTTTGAGATCTTGCAGCAAATATTTTGAGACTTGCTATGTCTTCCGACTATGACGTGACACTACAGTTATGTGCATAAATTACAGTGTAAAAATCTGAAGCTGAAGTAATGGCATGATAAATCAGGGGCATCTGCTGCTGCTATTCTACTTTAGTAGTAGAATATTTGAAGGCGAAAGGAGGACATCTGATAAATAGTAAGCAGACAGCAATTTAAGCAATTCTCTTGAGTGTTTATATAATATATATATATATATATATATATATATATATATATATATATGTATGTATAAATCACATTTTGTGCAGTACTGAGGTAGCTTTAACATTTTTAAATAGCATCAGCAGTAAAGAAGTGCATAGAGGTCATAATATAAATGTACATAATAAATGCAGGTTAATATACACTCACCGGCCACTTTATTAGGTACACCATGCTAGTAACGGGTTGGACCCCCTTTTGCCTTCAGAACTGCCTCAATTCTTCGTGGCATAGATTCAACAAGGTGCTGGAAGCATTCCTCAGAGATTTTGGTCCATATTGACATGATGGCATCACACAGTTGCCGCAGATTTGTCGGCTGCACATCCATGATGCGAATCTCCCGTTCCACCACATCCCAAAGATGCTCTATTGGATTGAGATCTGGTGACTGTGGAGGCCATTTGAGTACAGTGAACTCATTGTCATGTTCAAGAAACCAGTCTGAGATGATTCCAGCTTTATGACATGGCGCATTATCCTGCTGAAAGTAGCCATCAGATGTTGGGTACATTGTGGTCATAAAGGGATGGACATGGTCAGCAACAATACTCAGGTAGGCTGTGGCGTTGCAACGATGCTCAATTGGTACCAAGGGGCCCAAAGAGTGCCAAGAAAATATTCCCCACACCATGACACCACCACCACCAGCTTGAACCGTTGATACAAGGCAGGATGGATCCATGCTTTCATGTTGTTGACGCCAAATCGAGACTCATCAGACCAGGCAACGTTTTTCCAATCTTCTACTGTCCAATTTCGATGAGCTTGTGCAAATTGTAGCCTCAGTTTCCTGTTCTTAGCTGAAAGGAGTGGCACCCGGTGTGGTCTTCTGCTGCTGTAGCCCATCTGCCTCAAAGTTCGACGTACTGTGCGTTCAGAGATGCTCTTCTGCCTACCTTGGTTGTAACGGGTGGCAATTTGAGTCACTGTTGCCTTTCTATCAGCTCGAACCAGTCTGCCCATTCTCCTCTGACCTCTGGCATCAACAAGGCATTTCCGCCCACAGAACTGCTGCTCACTGGATGTTTTTTCTTTTTCGGACCATTCTCTGTAAACCCTAGAGATGGTTGTGCGTGAAAATCCCAGTAGATCAGCAGTTTCTGAAATACTCAGACCAGCCCTTCTGGCACCAACAACCATGCCACGTTCAAAGGCACTCAAATCACCTTTCTTCCCCATACTGATGCTCGGTTTGAACTGCAGGAGATTGTCTTGACTATGTCTACATGCCTAAATGCACTGAGTTGCCGCCATGTGATTGGCTGATTAGAAATTAAGTGTTAACGAGCAGTTGGACAGGTGTACCTAATAAAGTGGCCGGTGAGTGTACAATACAATGTAGCATTAAAAATGAAGCCTTTGAAATATCTAGTATTTTAAAATGCCCAAGTCAACATAAAAACTCTTCCTATGTCGAAAAGTACACTTTTTACAAAAAAATATGTCCTTTCCAAAAATCCTTTGAGATTTACTTTGAAGTTCCTTTATTAACTGGAGAAATGATTTCCCACCGGTGTGCACTCTCAAACTCCTTTATGGTCTAATACATTGTGACTGGGGTAAGAGAAAATTAACAGTGATACAATAACATACTATAAAGGTGAAGAAGGATGACGACAACCAGCTATAACAGATCACTGGTACATCATCCCTCTACTCCTGATCACATAGTAAAAAGATATAATATCACTATACAGATAAAAGACCCCTAAAGCATCCAGAAATCAAAGTATTTTGAACTTAGTGTTACAATATGTTTTGGCAGAGGAAACAATCCCTTAATAGTGACCCGGGGACCTTAAATCACAACTAGAAGTGCTATATGGCCTTTTTATGACCAATCTCACCTCTATAACCTCTCTTTTTCTCCAACCGCTCATCAACTACTTGTACTTTCTTATACTTATTTTTTGGTCTTCATTTTACACAGAAATCATATTATTACATAGAGTTTATGACATTGTTTTAAAATTAACCCTTTGGATACCTGAGGTTTTTTCGGTTTTGCGTTTTCATTTTTCTTCCCTATATTCTGTGAGCCCTAACTTTTTTATATTTTTGTTCACATTGCTGTATGAGGGATTATTTTTTGCGGGACTTTTTGTGCTTTCTAATGCCACCATTAATTATGGCATAAAATGTTGTGGGAAGCGGTAAAAAAATTCCAAATAGGGGGGAATTTAAAAAAAAAAAACGCAATTCCTCCACTGTTTTACAGGTTTTGTTCCCACGGCGTTCCGTTTGCAGCAAAACTGATCCATGCCCTTCGTTCTCTGGATCAGTATGATTACAACGATACCCCATATGTGTAGGTTTGTTATGTATAAATAGTGTAAAACTAAATTTAAACCCCCATAACTTTTTTCATTTCATCCACTTAGGGGCTCATTTTTTGCGGGACAATCCATAGTTTTTACTGTTACTGTTTTGGAGTGTGTGTGACTTTTTGATCACATTTTAGAGAAGTAGTGAAAAAATTGCAAATTTACCCTTTTTTCGTCACGTAATTCGCCGTATTGGACATTTTTTTTATATTTTAAAAGTACGGGCGTTTTAGGTCGCTGTGATACCCATGATGTTTATATTTATTGTTATTTAGGTATTTATTTTTAAATTATACGGAAAGGGGGGTTATTTAAACTTTTTTTATTTTTTATATATTTTTTAACATTTTTTTAAATTTTTTTGTGATTATTTTAAGGATCATATGTGACCGTATATATAATGTTTTTTAATTTTTCATTTTGAGCAATCAGGGATTTTTAAAACTCAATTTTAAGTCCCCTTTGCTCATTTCTTATCATGGCCTGCCATCTGGGGGCCAAAATAAGAATTGCAGATTGAAAGCTTTAAACCTCATCAGCGAGGTTTACAGCTTTCAGATCGAGTGCAGACACCCCGATTGACCACACGGGGCATCTGCACAACACCCAGAAGCGCGCGCTTCCGGGTTTTAGCGCTGTTAGATGCCATGATCTCATGTGATCACGGCATTTAATGCCTTTATTGACTGTGATCGGCATTATTGCTGGTTGTGGTAAGTAGCGGCAGATCTCTGCTATTTGAAACAGCAGAGACTTTCCGGCCATGACGCCCGCCGGACGTGCGAGCGGCCGTCATGCTCCCACATCGCTCCAGCGCCATACATGTACGGTGCTGGTAGCGTAAGGGTTAAAATATTGACTATAAACTATTATTGATTTCATTTATTTAAAACAAGATTAACTAAAAATCCATTTATAGCACACAATTCTCATATTTTTTACCCAAATGATACCAAATTATTGTTGCAAAAGGCCTATGCCTTCAGGAAGAACTCAGAGGAATATTTATCAAGCCAGGGATTCCCAACTTTAGGCTTTCTGTTCACAAATAAAGCATTACTTCACATTTATAGTAGTATATTCAGGGGTGTAGTTACTAGGGTGCAAAGTAGCAGTCACTTTGGGGCATAGAGACCTAAAAGGACCAAAAGACTCATCTGCCATACTAGATGAGATTGTTTGATTTTATTCTGTTTTATTTTTACTGTTTCATGGTTAGGAATTGTCTGCAATGTGGAAGTTGTTTTTGTAGTAAGCGCATATGGTCAATAGTCTGGGCTAACATCTTCAACCACATACTTTGGAGTCACAGGCAGGATATAGCTCCCAGGCCATGGATTTTTTACCACCCATATTATATTATTCATGGTATAACATTAGATATGTTTGAGGAACTCCCTTTTTTAAATTTCTCTAAGAAATGTACAGATAAGTTTAGTAAATATCCTA
This sequence comes from Rhinella marina, assembly GCA_900303285.1. Classification (NCBI taxonomy): domain Eukaryota; kingdom Metazoa; phylum Chordata; class Amphibia; order Anura; family Bufonidae; genus Rhinella; species Rhinella marina. Next base: position 11,844 of record ONZH01012483.1, read on the forward strand.
CTAGAATAAACCTGGAATCCAATTAAAACATCCAAAATAACAATCTTTAAATCCATAAAGAAATTATTAAATCCCTTCAATGAAAACATAAAACTTGGCCCACTGCCTCTAACCTTGCCATGCTATACAACATTAACAAATTAAATCCAAGCTTCTTTAAAAGTAAATGAAAATTTACAATATAAGCTAGCTAAATGCAGAGAAAAGATATTTTTATAATAGTTAGCTCCAGATTGTAATAAATGCCTCTAGAATTGGTGTATTTTTATTGAGATAGCTAGCATATATAAAAGTAAGTCTCAAGTAGAAAAAAAAAGCTTTCAAAAGAAAGATGAACAGTTAATCATGCATGGTAATGTTGAGAGAAGAAAGTAGTTCAAAAGGATTTTAGGGAGTTAACCCTCATAAACTACCCCCATTTGTTTTGTTTAATAGTTTTTAAAGATAGATCTTTTACTTCGTTGTTATTCTTTTTTAATCATGATGATTAGTGTTGAGTGAATCATAGATCTAAAGTCGATTGATTCCAACACGTAGCTTTAAAGCTATATGGAGAATTCTCTTCGTACAACATTAAAATGTGCTGCCTCCATTGAGGCAACATTTGTTTCACCTGAAGTTGCGCAATACTTCGGTGAATGAATTTGATATTCAGTTCTACATGTTTAAAAACATTTCAAATTTCCATTCCGAAGTCTGGTATGGTACGCAGGTACCAGCCAGTACCAAGCCCGACTTCTTATTCCAAATTTGAAATGTTTTTAAAGATGCAAAATGTTTAATGCTATACAGGTCTCTGTATAGCATTAAAACAAAGTATTAGAATGGATAGACTTAGAATCTATAATCTGAAGCTATGTCTAAAATAGTGATATTTTTAGACATATTTTAAAAAAATGCTAATATCGGTGAAGAATCCTTCAAGTTTGAAGACTTTAAGTTCACATGAAATGTCAATATTCAGTTTTGGCATAGGAACACAATGCCGGATGTCCATCTCTGCTGCCCCCTTACACATACATTTGGGTACTAGCATTTTGATATACAAAATACCAATGCTTGAAAGCAGTATTTTGTTCCTTTTTGCTTTAATTTGTGACCTGATGGACGTTCCACCACAGATGTGACCCTAGTCTTATATACATCCCTTGCAACAATCCAGTTAAATATTTGATTGCTTTTCTCTACAAAGAAAAACTGGTTTGGGTTATTTTACACTGCTATAAGTTTTTTGAACAGAAAAGTATGAACTAAGATACCAAGTAAAGAAATAGGTAAAATAAGCTCAAGAGTGGTTTTCTTAATATTGATGTGCTATCTTAGAAGTGTCTGAGTCGTATTTAGCTTTCTTTGTCTTTTCTCTGTCTAGCCAGTGCTATTTACATTACAAGATTGCTTTATTCTATGTAAGCCCCATACTTATCCGCTCTTCCTTTATCTTGCTCTAATCTGTTGCATATCCTTCTTCCTTTATGAGTCTCAGCATTCTCTGAAGAGCTCTTTCTTTCTTGGTCACAAAGCTGTGTCACATCAGAAATAATTTCCTTTTCTGTCTTTGGTATTCTTCCCACTAAGCTTCTCCCTTCTTTTGGTCCTAATTGAAAATATACTTTTTTTTTCAAATATGAATTACTGTAGACTAAGAACCAGTGAATAGAAACAGAATTCAGAGAATAGCTGAAAGCCCTGATACACATGTAATCCTATTGCATCTACATGGTTCCCACTTTTGATACACAGTGGTAAGATGGTATTTAATGTTGATTGTACCATTCTTTACATCCATATGTGACTATTCTTGTTTGTTTCACATTTAAGCATTCTAAGCAAAACATTACTATAGGAAGCTGGGAAATATATGTCTATTTGCAAAATATTTCGCCATTAGCCATACTTATATACAAAATAAATATGGTAAATGAGAAAAATACTTTCACTGAAATTCAAAGAAATAAAATATAATGGAGAACATGATAAATTTTATTTGTAGTTCAAGCATACATACTTAAGTTTTTGTGGGATTCTGTGGTTTCAAAAAGTGTAGTTGACTATATGTTTAGATACAGTTAAAAAAAATTCTATGCCAGCCAACATATACCAAATTCATAGTCTTCCACACTAAGCCAGAAAAACCTATAGACTCATTAAGGTATACATTAGAAAGTGTTCCCTAGAAACATTTCATGCATGCAGGCATTGGCAAAGACATCTTATAGCAAATGAATTGATTTAATGATTGTAAATTAACACTACAGAAATCTAAAGGGGATGGGGGTTACCTTTCTAGATGCTGAAAAGTACAGTCTAGAATGTATAGTCCAATATGTCTTAGGATGGGTAAATAGAACATCTATGTTTATGAATGGTGAATTAAATAAAAGCTTCATATGCATATTGACGGGATCTTTATAGGCTAGTTTGGATGAAATCAGAGACATTAAGAATTTAATATTAATCGGAGATATGAAAGTATCAAGGGGGATGGTCTGAAAGTATTTAGCTTTCCAACACATTTTATAAACTGCTGGGTCTCAGTGATCATCCAGGAAATATTAATGTTGGTATGACAATGCTTAAGATTGTAGGATATTCCAATAACTATGGGTAGATCTAAGGTTTCTAAGATCTTTAAATAGACCATTTTCTTTATCATAAATGCGTTACAGGTCAGTATGGATCCAAAGAGCTGGATAGGCTTAGATTAGACATGAGCAAATTTCTTGAAATTCATTTTGGGTCTGATTCTAATGAATCTGTCAAAAATTAAATTTGGGTTATTTTATCTTTCTCTCATTTCTTTATTCCCCCTCCACCTCCTTCAAGGTCTTTAACCCCAAAACAACAATAGTAAATAGCACAGACATGCATAGCTATGGGTAAAGGCATGGTTGATGATGTTAACACAAAACCTGTTTAAAAATCCATTGCGCTGTTGGATTTATGCTTTATAAAACTAAACAGGTAAAAAATGTACCTTTATTGGAGGCAGATGCCTGCTGGTGTACACAGTACACAGTAGTGTTGGAAAAACAATGGCTTGTTCTGAACAAGCCATCCATAAATTATTCCTTAATGGGGCAGATGTCTGTCTGTTTATATACACACAGTTGAAGAAGCAATAGCTTGCAATAATCACTTATAAGCTGTACAAACTTTTTTTGTAAAAATGATAGTTCCAATTGGGCATTCCCTGGCTGTGATTAAACTATACACTAATATTGACCCAGTAAGATACACTTATTTGAGCATTTATAAATGGTAGAAAAATTGCAACATGTTTTTGGAAAGACAAAGTTGCACAACTTATGCAATAAAATATATGCTACTGGTGATGCTGGGAAATTTAAAACACACTTATACCTTTAAAACACTTATGAACTCTAGAAGCTCCACAACAGGTTTTTGGACAAAAATGACTGCCTCCTACACATAAAACAAATAATTTACTGTCTCTTTAACTCTTTCATGACAGAAACTGAAATGTAAAAAAAAGAATATGTAAATACAAAGAGAAGTTTTATCAAAGTTTTTTTTAAGTAGTGAAACATAATAAAACTTATAAATGTAGTATTGGCATAATCAATACTTTTCATGCAAACTAGGTTATCTCCTTATAGGGGTTCTCTAGGAATATTGATTTTGCTTTGCTTTTAGCAAGTGCCCACAGCCTGCCTTCGCAAACATAAAATTCATACCTGCTGCCTGCCAGTCTTGTCCTCTACTATTCTTTCACCATGTCCTTGTCCTTGTTCTGGTCCTTGCCTTGTTTTCTTTTCTTTTTTTTTTTTCTTTTTCTGCATAGACATGGTCACATGCTCTGTTGCAGCCAATGACTGGCTTCAGTGTTGACATGGCCAGAAGCAACAAATCACCATTGTAATTGGCTGCAGTGGAGCCTGTGATCATGCCCATGCAACAACAAAAAAAAGATAGCCGGGGACCAGAATATGGACACAAAGGAGGCATTGTGACAGACTATAGTGGCAGGGAGCAGGTAAGAATGAATTTTATCTTTACAAATCACATTTTATGAAAAATTTGGCGAATCAGACAAAACAAACTTTAAGAAATTTGCACATCTCTAGTGTGAATATATTTAAGGCAATGATTAGTGATGATCAAGCACCCCAATGTTCGGGTGCTCAGGTGCTCTGGCCAAACACTAGGTGGTGCTCGAGTGCTCGGCCGAGCACCCGAGTATAATGGAAGTCTATGGGAGAAGACCAGGCACCCCCTGCTCGGATGAGAGGAGGGTGTCTGGACCATAGGGAAATGTCAGAAAATGGTGGAAACACAACAGAAATGGTTAGGGAACAGCATGGGGAGGATGTCTGGATGTATCTTTGACACCGAAGTCGCTGCTATTAAAGGGGTTGTCCGGGTTCAGAGCTGAACCCGGACATACCTTTAAATTCACGCAGGCAGCCCACCTGAACAGGGCATCGGAGCATTCTATGCTCCGATGCCCTCCTTTGCCCTGCGCTAATTAGCACACGGCAAAGGCATTTAGCCCGGTTCAGATGACTTACCGGGCTCTGCCAGGCGGAGGCTTCCACCCGGCAGTGAGCCTGGTGACGTCACCGGCGCTGATGTGCGGGCTTTAGCGCTGCCCTAGCCAGTAAAACAGCTAGGGCAACGTTAAAGCCGGCCCATTACAGCCGGTGACGTCACCGAACTCACTGCCAGGTGGAAGCCTCCGCCTGGCAGTGTGTTATGTAAATAAAAGAGCCCTTGCCCTGCGCGATCTAGCGCAGGGCAAGGGAGGGCATCGGAGCATGAGATGCTCCGATGCCCTGTTCAGGCGGGCTGCCTGGGTGAATATAAGGGTATGTCCGGGTTCAGAGCTGAACCCGGACAACCCCTTTAAAGATGATGTCCGACTATTATGCCACTTTCACGGAATGACAAAAATACCCCGAAAAAAAACAAGATAACATTGATTTTACAGGAAATATTGTTAGGAAACATATATTTACTTGTACGTTAAGCGCAAGTGCTGCCAAAAATTACACGGATGAGGCACTCCCATACAACAGGTATATCACATAAAGGATGGCCTCATTCACATTGTGGTATAATTGTGAGACTCCGACACTCATAAAGCCTATGCACTAAGTGAAAGGGCTGCCAAAAATTACAAGGAACAAGGCACTCAAATACACCCTTTATTACACAAAAAGGAGGGCATCAGACACATTCGTGAAAAATTATCATTGATGGCCTGCTGCTGACACTCCAAAACAATAGGGGTGACATGGCACTGACGAGCAGACCATAAAAAAAAATTAAGTGTGACACGCTGATGCCAAGCTGACCGTCCAAAAAATGATATTCTTGATGTGACATTCTGCTGAAGAGCAAACCATAAAAAAAAGTAAGTGTGACCCGCTAATGTCGAGCTAACATCAAGAAAATGATATTCTTGATTTAACATTCTGCTGAAGAGCTGACCGAAGAAGAAATGACCAGGGCACGGGTTATGTTTCTGGACACATCCTGGTGTAAGTCGGGGATGGCACACCGGGAAAAATAGTGGCGGCTGGAGACTGCGTAACGAGGGACAGCCGCAGCCATAAGGCTACGAAAAGCCTAAACAGCAACATTTCCAAGGCCAGCAATTTAGAAAGTTGTGCGTTTAGAGCTATGGCCTGTGGGTGGGTGACAGGGTATTTGCGCTTGCATTCAAATGCCTGGGGTAAGGACATTTGAATGCTGCGCTGGCACATTGAAGTGGATGTGCTGGCTGATGTTTCCTGCAAAGGTCCACGTGCAGGGTGGGAGGCATCTGGGCCTGCGTCTTGGACAGCAGGTAACAGAGGGGAAGAGGAGGCAGTGGTGTGACCTGCAGACACAGATCGTTCGCTCAACACTAGCAATGATACATATTATTTGTTGTTTTTTTGGAATTGCATACCTTTGACTTTCCCCTATATTGAGAGATATATTTGGCTGCCATATGAGTAGTCAATAAGAAATAGTAAAGTGGATGAATTTGACTTATGAACTATATATACACCATGTGTTTCTTTTAACTATTTTAAAAGTTAAATAGATTAAAGGCAATCCACCTTTCTATCTAACATTAGTGCCCAAATGCATAACCAGCACACACATGCTGGGTAGCAGCTTTTCAGACGGCTATAACAGTCTGTTTAATTATACCAAACATTCCAATCACTTCTCTTTTCACTATGCCCTTATTAAACCGTAAGCTTCCTGACCATAATTTCCAACTTGACAACTTTAATTGCATCATTATTGGTCTACCTTAGACAATCAATAAAGCATGTTACTGCAGAGCTTTTCTCTCTTATTTGGCTTTTAATGTAACTCATGTGTTTGTCATGGATAAAAGATGGAACATTTTTTTGAGATTGAGATTTTTAGAACACTGTTGGACTGTGTACTTGACCTTGTGTGGGACATATTAAGTGTTACTCATCTCTAGAAATAGCACATTTTGTAAAATTATTTTAGTAAACTCTCCATTCAGTTTTTTTTTCTATGCACCAAACATCCTACATGTAAGATGCAGTATGAAGATAGAGTATCCTGTGGGGGAGTCTAGATTGTTGGTTGAGCTGGGGCTTCAACTCTGTCATGTAAAGATGTGGGTTACCTCTCAAACCTGCAATTTCTTTGAATGTGTGCCATATTCTCTAGTTAAGAAGACTGTTTAAAATAAAAGGGGACAACATGTGGGGGAAGAACAAAAAATACCTTTAAATGAAATTGAATCCTTCTGTAATATTGTGATATTACTTGCTGCCTGTCCCAGTTTTGCCATACATCCTGGTGTGCTCTTTGTCCTTTATGTTTTATTTTTAAGTGACCCGAGGGCTTTGTACTGCCTGACCCAGCTTCCATTCAAATTTTTATGTAGTCTGCTGAGGCTTTGAACTGCATGTGTATGCGTATGATACACCACTTGGCTGTATGCCTCAACTTGTATTCTATTCATGCTTTTCTTGCTGTGCCAGTCATGAAAATCTTTTCAGCAAGATTGGTTTTTGGTGTCTTTTATGGGAAGTTACAAAACTGCAGCCTAGGATCAAATGAAACATCAGTAATTGTTTTAAAAGGGACAATGTATGTGCTAGATTCAATAATAGTTATTAGGAAAAACATGATTTATGTTAAGTAAAAACCCAGTGGAAAAATATAAGACCTTATGGATTTATTTTTGCTGTTACAGCTTGTACCTTCAGGATTTGCAATGTATATGCAGCATCTACAGACTGTAGGAGCAGCATCTTTTGTGCTGAACCAATATTCATAAGGATATTCCTTAGTAGCCAATAATAAAACTGAGGAATAAGCCATTTGGTGCGTAGCTCTGTTATATAAAGGTCTCAAAATATTAAAGAAATACTACACATGGAAGATACAAACAAATTTAAGAAATGTCTTCCATGATTTCCTACTTTTCTTTCATCCCATTCTCTCTTACTGTGGTCAAAACTAAGAACTATGAAAATATTCACAATCTTCTTACAATCCTGTATCTGGCTATAAGACAACTGGCTGTAGCAGCATACATCCATCAGTATCCTCTATGCAATGAGACAAAGACAATTAAGCTCCACTACATGTTTAAACACTTCTCAGCAGTTTATCAGCTAAAAAATATCAATGACTTGAAAAAGTTTTCACTTTTGTTCCTTTAAGATTGTATACAATCCTGTAGAATGACATGAAATGTGGGAAGATTTATCGGCTGTGTGTTTTACCATCAGTTTCAAGGTTTATTGGTTTATTGTTACTTTTTAGACAAACTCAGTACCTCTCTTCTAGCGTTTACCATCTTCCATCCTGGATCAAAAAAGGACTAGATGTTTTTAGCTCTTTACCATTTTTATTGGATCTTATCAGAAAATGACATATTGTTTAAATATTTTTATTATGCTATTTTTATATATATATATATATATATATATATATATATATATATATATATTATTTTTTTTAAATAGCATAATAAAAATATATATATTTATTTAAAGAAAACAATATAAAATTCTGCAGATTTCACACTGACCAGTAAGCCTATTCACTTTAGTACAGTTATCTCCTTATATGTCGTTCTTAATCTGCTTGTAATGATATCACCTCTGTGTATAGATAAGACAGGATCCAACATTCACAATAGGCAATTGTCAACATTTATGTATTCTTACCTTGTGCAATGACCTCTGCACAGGTCAAAGAGCATGCCTAGAAAAATCTCTTATAGAAGTCAATGAGATCTGCAATCAGAAAATAAAAATAGATTATAAAACAGTTTTAACTGGCAAATAAAATGTTGGTGACACATTTTCTTTAAGGGATACTTAATCCTTGGGTCTTTGGGAATGAAAAGCTCAGTGAGTTATTCATTGGACAGGATGGACAGGACCCAGTGCAAATGCGGGAGTAATATCTGTGATATAATGAATATCATCTAACCTCCCCACTGGACTGTGCATGTGGTTTGAACCACCACTTAGTAGCTCTAGATCTACCACAGCTATGTGTATATAGAGTCTCCTATGGTGCTTCAGGGGCACAACTTACTTTAGGGCTCTGTCGAAAAAGTACCCCAGGTAAATTGATGGTTTGTTCCTCTTCTAGGCTCTTGGCACTTTGCTTGAACCTGCTGGTCATGGGCTAGGATGCTTTTCCCAGTGTCTTTTTGGCTCATTCACTGATATACCCCCTCTATAGTTTTTCCCCTTCACTTTTATCTGTAGTTTTTATCAGCTGCTCCACATTCCTGCCAATGTGTGACTTGTTTGAGCTGACTCACGGGGGCCTAGAGTCTGATGTGTCATCTACACTGACCTCATGAGCACTCCATGTGGTCTCAGCCTCATTCTAAGTCACTCACTGCTTCCAGCCTCTTTTTATAGTCTGCAGTGCTGCAGTGACACCTTATGGCAGCAAAATAATATTGCAAGTGAACATTCAACACATACAGTAGGATTCCATTCAGGGTGAATTGTAGATCACAATGCAGCACAGTATACATAAACGTAAAATGTATGTACATCAAAACTTTTACCAGGGGAATAATTCCCACTTTTACATGTCTGACAACCAGAAAACCATGTATTCACATGTGGTAGATTTGTTAAAGAAACCTCTGTGACTTATAAAGTCATTTATATAACTGACTAAGCTTGTTTCTGCAGCATGCACAATGTGCATGGATTTCTACAAACTCCATTCTGATGCACAGACAGTAGCATACATTTCTGCAATAAATTTGGTACTTGTGAGTATACAGTTTATAACTCAGGTTCAAGGGATGTAGTGCACTGTATTTTATAAATTTACCATATATAGCACTTACATATTCCACAGCACTGTACAGAGAATATCAGGACTCAATTCAGTCACTGTCCGCATCTAAATTTTGAATTAACCAGATACAGTGCTGTACAATGGGTAGATAGATTGAATATATATATATATATATATATATATATATATATATATATATATATATATATATATTCTGACACTCGGATCACTTAGCTCTCCAGGATCGCCGTCTTCTCACCTTGGACGGTTGGCACACCCCAAGAAGCTACTCCAATACTACAGATTCGGGTGCAAACTGGTCACAACCAGCTTTTATTGTCACTTTTACAGCAGTCCCAAACAAAGCATAAACATAAACCCTAAGCCATCTGGCCACTGACTACACAATATTGTGCCTCTCTATTGGGATCTATTGGGATCTTTTTTTTTGGGGGGGGAAGGGTAAGAGGGGGGCGAGGTTGTGTCTGGTGCACAGTATGAGGGAAGTGATCACAAACAAGTGTGTGTGTATGAATAGATAGAGAAGCTCATGGCTGAAAACTCTGGGATCTAGAAGACTCCAGTCCACAACTGTCAGCGGTGCATTCATGGCTTGCAGCTCAGCCTAAAACATTTTTAATGAGAGAATACATGTAAAGAATTGTATTGAAAAGCTGGGAGAGAGAGAAAGACAGAGATGATAGATGATAAATAGATAGATAGATAGATAGATAGATAGATAGACCCTTTGGTTCATGTTAAGTTCCAAATCAAACATTGACTATATTGACTATATATTAAATAGTTGTTTAGAAAGTGAATTGCTTTATATACTTGGAAATTCAGTCATAAAATCAAATATTTTTTCAAAGTAAAAATAATGGATATCCCACTTTTTAATCTGTTCTATGGTGGAAACATTGCACTTTATGTCATGCACATCCACCACAATGTCCGTGTGTCTAAGGGGGAAAAAAAAAACAGTTCTAATTCAATAAATGCCACTCTGATTCACCCAGGATCATCATTACCTAGCTGTCATCTCTCCTTATGTCATTCATTTTTTTAGCAGCCAGGAACTTAACCAATGTTTTCTATCAGACATTCATTGATAGTGACAGAACTTATTCAGACAGAAACAGCTTCTGCAGTCCTAATTTATCTTCCCACGATGCTGAGTGGCAATCATATTTTGTATATGTATGTCCATTAAAACTACAGAATAAACACAGTATGGTTCCGATGATTGCTCGGGCAGTTTCAGGGGCATCTGTTTGCTCTATCTTCCTTGTTGTAAGTTGAATACATTTACCGTAGGACCATGCACATTATAGAAATGTAAAGGTCCGCATGACACTGTCTGTATAGACTTCTAGAATTCAATACACTTTAGAAACAGCAGTTCTTTAAACTGATTTGCAACCGTCTTTGTATGCAGCGTAGCATGAACTACCACATAGGGCTGGAAGTAGCACAGCTCAGATTAATGGCTGACATGGGAACCCTTCTGGCAGGATATCCCACAGAGTTCAGACAAGGGTAGCTCAATATGCTTAGGCAGTATTAAAGTTAATTAGGAAAAGATTCACCTGCAGCTATCCAAATCCATATCTCTCTTGGGTATCAGATTAAGAGCTAGTCTGTGCGTAGACAGAATCAGATAGCAACACTCGAGGCTTCAATGTCTAATAGGAGTGTTCAGTAGATTCGAGCTGCTAAGATATCTGTTTATTTGTTCACATTTTCCTCCAGCAATAATGCTCTTTGGAATTCTATAACATATTCATGCCAAAAAATGTTGCTTTTTTCATTTGCTAATGAATGAAAAAGCTAATTATGAAACAGATCCATTAATAGCATCTAAAAAATACCATATTGACATTTTCCATATATTGCTTATTATATCTCATTGACTATAATGGTAGGAATTGCAAAAGAACATCAAACCGAGCAGTTTCTGAGCGGTCAGTGAAATAAAGCAAATCAATAGAATTTAGTTGCTTTAGGATTTGGATGGATAATAAATAAAATATGCTGAAAAGGAATGTATGCAGCTGCTAAAGGGCACATGGGGAAGTAGACCCAATCTCGGGTTGGTTAAGTTTCCGGTTCCCATTACGTGGTAAGAACCTGAAAATGGCTCTCCGGCTCCACAGGAACCTTAATAATAGCACACAGTGTCAAAGAACTAGTCAGATGATCATGATGGCCTTGTCTCCTACAAAGAATGAGAAAATGTGAATGAAATCTCATTATAGAGAACCTTCCATTCTATCAAGGGTTGCAGAGTTAGTAGTCATAACCAGGTTCTAACATCTGGAGGGGAGAAGGTTGAGTGAGGCATATATCCAAATAATGCTAGAGACAAACAGTTTAGCAATAATTGTGCAATGCTGTCAACATGCCACACCAGGCTGTCTTCATATGATGACAAGGACAATCTTTTGTAATGTACTTTTCTCATAGGGACTCAAAGCACAGAGATAGTTGTGTAGCTGGGGCAACTCCCTGGGAAGTAGGTGGCTGCAATATAGATGCTCAACCCTATTTTCTTATGCAGCACAAGGGTCTTTGGATCTCCTGGGCCCGGTAGCGACTGCTAGCTCTGCACCCCTTATCACTACACCCCTGCTCCAATCCTGGTTTTGTCTCACAATCGCGGATGGAAATCACTGACCAAAACACTGACGTATAAATGAGGCATTTGTGATACATCCAGGCAATACCAATTGATTGTAAGTAATCAAATTGGAAAATGTTTAAATGTCCAAATGAGGAGAATGGAGAAGGTCCCTTCTCAATCAAGGGGAATATTGGATGTTCACTTTAGAGAATATAATATCGAATGGCTAGAATTTAGAATCAGTATGTCTCTAGAGCCACAGCTAAATCCCAGACCCTAGAAATCACCTCATACTCATCGCACATTTAGCAATGGCAGGTACCTATAATCCGACACTTTTATGGCTGGCTGCTTTTAATATCTATTTATCTAACCAATCCAATAAAAAAAAAATCTATGATATAGTATAACTCAGTGTTTGACATAAAAGTTAACATGAACCATTTTAAATCTATCTTGCATCTATCTATCTATCTATCTATCTATCTATCTATCTCTATTATCTATATCTATCGGCACTGTTCTGTGGTATATACCTTTCAGGTGTGAAAACTTTAAGTTTTCACCAAGTCACATTATTAATAAAAGTGCCGCCTATTTTGCATCTTTTATTTCTTCTCAGGTAACATCAGCAGTTTCAGCTCTGATTAAGAACTCACATTGACTTTGAAATGCATAAGTGGTTTCTGCTCTTGTTGTGCACATCATGTTTTTAGATTTGTCTGCCATGATTTTATCATTCACATATGCTTTAATACCTTGGGATTTTTCAGAGATCACCAGTGTGTATCTTCAGTATGAGTGGCACATGCCAAAATAAGTTTGGTTAGACTCTTTAGACTCCTAATCAGGATTTTAGTTAAAAATCTTTCATGCGGTTAATATAGAATATTAGTCAAAGATAAGGTAGGCATGTCTAAGTCTATTCAGCTAATGCATTTTAAACTCTATGACAATTTGCAATTAAATTTCTTATATGACTGATGGATTTGTCAGTTAGGATCTGTCACTACATCACACCCTGCTCCACCTCCCCCCTTCCTCTTCACCTCCCACCCTACGCCTTCCACTACACCTCCCATCTCCTTACATAAGTAAGATGTGAAAATTCATCAATGTGCCAGATATGATGGTAATACAACATTTTTAACATGCAAACAAGAGTGACTTCTCCTCGATAGAATTGAACAGAATAGAAACACGATTCTGAATCTTACTGGTAAATAAATAAAGATTTAATGGGTTTTCATATTTAAAAAATAGAGATATACTATAACGAATTGTATCACTTTTTCTTTTTTATTTTGGTAGTTTGAAGGCTTATCTACAAAGGAATTCAGAGAAAAAATACACTGCATTTTGCCACAGATCCACACCAAAATGTAAAAGGTTTTCAGGGATCAAGAACCCCTTTTCATATGTCCAAGCTGGGTGCAAGGGTTAAAAAAAAATCAGTTGTCACTAGTGTTCTAGTTCCAGTGACGAGCTCTCACACTTCCATAATTTACAAGCTAAGGACACTGCACACTGTAGCTTGTTGTTTCTTGCTGTTTGTGTAGCTCAGATTCTCTGCAATAGAGCTACAGAAACAGTGGAGCATGGACCTGTCTAGCAGTTTCAGCCAAGCCTGGGGTTGGGCACTTAGTCCTACCTTGCCATGGAAGCTACAAGATGGGACAAACCCTTTAACAATCAATCTTCAAGAGTTACACATGCATGTGATGCTAATTTTCTGGCAACTTCATAGAAGATTTCCTAGAAGATTTCCCCATATGCAGAATTCCCACTGTCAAATTTACTGCCTTAGAAAAGCTCCCTTGTGTTCTTGTATATCCACAAAAATGTATTCACTTTCCCAAAAGCCGTTCCATATAACTTGACAAAGTAAGGTGGCAAGCTGGGTTTGTCATTTGGCACAACTCAACCTATCATTTTTTTTAAAGATTGCAAGTAAACCTATATTATCTAAAGCATGGATGCCCAAGCTGCAGTCCTCCAGCTGTTGCAAAACTGAAACTCCAAGTATGCCTTGAAAGCCTACAGCTATTAGGGCATGCTGGGAATTGTAGTTTTGCAACAGCTGGAAGGCCACAGATTGTGCATCCCTGATGTAAACTAATACATCATGATCTCTGACTATGTATACAATACACACCTGCTTCATCTGTTCCTAAGGGCCCTATTACATGAGCAGATAGAGCAGACGATAGTCAAGAGGGAAACATTCTCTCCTGTCAATCGCCTGCTCGCTAAAGGAGGAGGCTATTACCGCCACAGTATAAGGATGAGCAATCGCTAATGCATTGCTCATCCTTTTACTATCTCATTGTTTGCCGGCAGTAGGGCACCTATTACATGGCACGATCCGCCGCCGGAAAACATGTTAAAAGATCCCGATTATCCAATGAGTGAACTTTTCCTCGTTCATTGGGTAATCCGTGGCAGTATTACACTGCCAGATGATCGCTAACGAGTGTTCATAAGAAAGCTTATTAGCGATCATCTTAACAATAATATGCCCCTGTAATAGGGACTGAAGTCTAGCCAAAAATATGCTTAGTCACAGATACCAGTTGTTATGATTTACAAAATGTATCTGTTCCTGTATTCATGTGATGTCTTCTAGCTATAGGCCTGAAATATAGAAATTTTATGCATTCTGTCAGCGTCTGTGCATTCGATTTCCTTCAATGTTCTCCCTGATAAGAAAGTAATCATTAGCAGCAGTAACTTGCAACCTTAGCAACAGATCAGACTACAGCAATCTTAGTTTAAATTGTTTAGGATTCATTGTTCTCGAGCAGTGCTGAAGAGGACTGAGAAATGAAGCGCTCATAACAACAATTATGAAAATATTTAATGGGTTTTAGCAAAAAATATGAAAAAAGGAGAGCCAGAATCAATTATTTATGCTACAGATGTGTGTGGGAGACATTACGTGTCACTAGTATCGGAGGTTTTGGTCAATATTATTATTACAAGTGAGTCATCTAATCCCCATACCAGATTATCCACACACATATAAACTGTTTCTGCCAGGCACCATTGTGAGACTGGGCAATGGCTCTTCACTGTTGCGATAAATATTGTAGGTGTTTGGATCATGTTTTCTAAACACATCAATGGAAAATTGGAAACTGTTAATAATATTTATATGAGCATCACACACTGACGAGTATACAGAGATGAGATGTGCTACAAGGACATGCTGATCTCTTTCTGTAGTCTGTTCCACATCATTTTTACAGAGTTCCTTCTCTGCGTTCATTGACTGAATGACTATCATTCAGTGCTCTGTACCATTAAAAATAAGAGGTGCATGCAATTAAGCTCAGATGACACAGGCCTTACAAAGATATGAGGATGCTTCCTATTAAAGTAGAGATGAACAAATGAATTCTATGCAAATTGGATTTGTCACAAATTTTGCAAAATTCTGCTTCCAAGCTAACTTGAAATTTTGGTGATTCGCTTCAGGTGCCCACCATTTTATATTCAAAATTTAGTATACTAGCAAGGGAAAAATGGCAAAGAAGATGAAGGCAGACAATCACTTGAACCCAAGCATGGCTGCCAAGATTGCCCACAATGCTTTGCAGTCAGCCTGACAGCCAATCAGGAGGGAGGATTATGGATGGTCTATTAGGCTCTGTGTTAGCTCTGAAGCACAGACGCCATTTTGAGCTCAGCTGCTGATGTGAGATACATGTCTGCCATGTCTGTGACAGACACAGCAATAAGGCACACATGCCAGCCATTTTGTGTAGGGACTATAAATATATATTTAGTTAGGGCTCATACACATGAGCATGGTTGTCGCATACCCGTATTGCGGGACACAAAAAGCAGCTCTACAATATATGGGCACCAGCCATGTACACTCTGTATTATAGATGCAGATGTATTGACTTGAATAGGTCCACAATCCTCAAGATACAGAGCGGTGCAGAGCGGAGGCATGGAATGGAAGCCCACGGAAGCACTATGAATCACTTCTGCAGGATTTTAGTCTGTGCCTCCGCACTGCAAAAAAATAGAACATGTCCTAGTTATTTAAGGTGCAGTTGTAATTTCTTGAGCATTGTAATAACTGTATTTTAGTATTTCCACAACAGGGTACTTCCACTTATTGTGCCACCTTTTTTCTTTGAAAGTGAGCAATCTAAAATGTACTACCAATGATCTATAAAGTAAATCTACATTTTTAGCATGTTCATTCAATTTATACATGTTCAATTTCAGTTTGCCTAAAGGGTATACTGGCTCAAAAAAGTGTTGACAGGTTGTGTGAATATTGTCTATCACTAATCAGAGAACCAAATGGAAATCATTAAAGGAGTTTATTTAAAAGTGTGGCGTTGGCTGGGTGATGACAGAAGTGTCAGATTTGGCTATCATTTGCTTGCCGGGTGTAACATTACCCCGATGCTTTGAGCTCAATAAGTAGAGGTAGACTATTAATGGATAACATATGCAGATTTCTCTTTTAATATGTCATATGCAATTAATTTTATATTGAGAAAATTAAGATACATAATTGCAATGCAACCTATAGAAATCTCACTATTGCCACAAGAAAATGAAGGTTAACTGCGTCTAACTATAGGTAGATGACAATATTGTTGTGTGCAATTCTTCTTGATTAAGTTGTGAGATTGTTTGCCGACCATGCAGGGTGAACATCGAGTTGTTTGTCCATGTCAAATTGCTGGGTCACCTCATCAACAGGAATTTTCCAAGTCTTGTTCAAAAATATTAAAAGGTTCTACATACTGCCATTCCAATGTTTTATAAAATACATGAAAAATATTTAACTTGATGCATGGTTGTAGCCTTATGCATTATTCCTTTCTGGGACAGCAATTGCTGTGCTTTTCCTATACTATAATATCATGTGTATACTATATTTTTGTTTAGCATTATCTCTGTGGTATACCATGTTGTTCATTATTTTTGTGTGTATAATTCATCTGCTGTAACATCTCTGAGTGGAGGATCATGGCACACTTTACCTCACTATTATGACATCATTGTATGCATTATCCCTGTACTGTGACATCACTGTGAGCATTATCTCACTATTGTGGCATCACTGTGCACATAATTACACTATGCATACTGCCATTAATTTGAATTGACATTTTCTTAGACTGTGGGGTTGAGCTCTTTATTGTGTCCTTTTGGTTTCAGATATCAGTGATGATTTCTGATTACAGACTCCATCAATGTGGTCTTCTTGCACGCATTTTTAAAGTGTTAGGCTACTTTTACACTAGCGGCAGCACGGATGCCGACGGATCCGTACTGCCGCTGATATATGTGTGGAGCCGGAGCAGCGCTCCGGCCCCACACATGTTGACACAGACACAGAGAACATACATACATACACACACATACACACAAACACATACATACTTACATACTCCAGCCAGGGACGCCGGCAGCACGTCTTCATGCGCCTCCTGCACGCAGTGATGACGATTCCCCACAGCGCCCTCTGCTGGGCGCAGTGGGGAAACGTCATAGCTGCGCGCAGGAGGCGCGTGAAGACATGCTGCCGGCGTCCCTGGCTGGAGTATGTGAGTATGTATGTGTGTATGTATGTATGTCTGTATGTATCTCTGTAGCCGGATCCGGAATGACCCCCCATTGCAAGTCAATGGAGGACAGATCCGGATTACTGGTGTGTCACACCAAACGGATCCGTCCCCATTGACTTGCATTGGGGGTCATTCCAGATCCGTCTTGGTGCGGATGCCTGGACCGGAGAGAAAACTGCAGCATGCTGCGGTTTGTTCTCCGGTCTGAAGACGGAACGGAATGCTTTTAGGAGCCTCCGTTGTCTTCAGTTCAGTTTTGTCCCCATTGACAATGAATGGGGACAAAACTGAAGCGTTTTTTTCCGGTATTGAGCTTCTATGATGGAACTCAGTACCGGAATTTAAAAATGCTAGTGTGAAAGTAGCCTTAGCAGATTTATATTTTAACCAATCACCTCACATGACATGTATCTTTTAGTAAATACTATAATTTTATATTACCTTTTTTTTACTAGAAATGTATCAATAATGTCAAGAATTCAGCCAGTCAAACCACTATGCATTGCTGTGTAAGGGGGTTAACTATGCCAACCAGCCAAGTCTCAGCAGGGCAACTTGTCAGTGTGCCTTGCCAATCAGGCTTCTGACTCTGTGTAAAATCCCAAAGCTAGGAGGGGAATTTAAGACTGCTGATTCCTGATTGACTTGTCTGTATTTACAATGGGTTCATGGCTCTATAGTGTGTGACTTTCTTTGACTTTTCTGGTATACTGACTTATGGTTTGTTTCTGGATTTGCCCTACTGGCTACTGTTCCTGCTTATATTGATTCTCCTGATGCTGACTTTGGTTTGCTCCTGGATTAACCTCTTGTGAACTTCATTGACCATGTTTGTCTCTCCTTGTTTTGAACCTGCTTGCTTACTTCTCTTTGTACCTTCCTGGTCATTCTGGTAGGTTTGCTACTAGTTTGCCCACACCCGTTATCCGTTATCTTAAATCTACACATGTATCCTGGTTGCCTAGCAACAAAGTTCATCCGGCCTAGCAGCGGGCTCTGGTGACCCTAGGAGTGCCTTAGACTACCTGGAGTGATTTTAGAAAAACGTTTGCAATTTTGAGGTTCACTGGCTGAGATTCAGACAATGACCTTACTACTTCCTAACAAATAAACTGACAATTTTGTGTTACCATTGCCAT
This sequence comes from Rhinella marina, assembly GCA_900303285.1. Classification (NCBI taxonomy): domain Eukaryota; kingdom Metazoa; phylum Chordata; class Amphibia; order Anura; family Bufonidae; genus Rhinella; species Rhinella marina. The sequence goes on from ONZH01012483.1 coordinate 30,488, forward strand.
TGTCAAAGGGATGTGTCTCTACACATTGTCACTGTCTTGGTACTCATTGGACTGATTTAGACTGTGCTGGGATACATCAATTTATAGTAACATCCAATTGTCTATTTATTCAGAAATTTTAGGAGAAATAACAGGAACAGAACAAGGCAGTGTTCTAAGAAAAGACACTCCAGAACTGTTATTTCAAGGGAGACACAATTGATTTCTAAAAACAGACATGTCAGGAGAAGGGACAGACCCTCTTTAAGATGTCCTTAAAGCTGACTTCCTGTGGAATCCCCCCCCCCCATAATGATCCTTCTTAAAAAGATTAAGAAAAAATAGTATAGGAAGGAACACTTTAGCATTGTTCAGTAGCACACACTATATTTATGTATAGGCTAGAATCCATGGACTTATACTATATGGAACAAGATACACTGAAAAGTCCAATGGCATACCTGGCAACAGACAACTATTCTCTAATGTATGAGGTTTCTACATATTCTACAAACAAGCATTAGTCTGCTAATGCCTACGGTCAGCTTTGTGTCACTAGTGTGGGGACAACTTTGGATAACTTTTTTAAACCTTTTTGTAGAATGGCAAACAGAAAGCATAGCTGTTTTATATAATGAGGCACTAGGCTAGGTAAGAAGTCTACTGTAAACAATTTGGAACAACTGAATGAATGGGGCTTTGAAACATTGAGAAACACTTTTGTGAAAATTCATTTTACTGCCATTTTGCCAATGGTCACCTTTTGTATTGCAGCGTCATGTTCACTCTTATAAGAGCATACAATGCTTTTATACAGATCTCTATTTCATACTCAGTTGTCTATACTTGTACTGTATCTGTAATAGACTATTCACCAATAAATTATAAATCTTATGCCAAGTTTGGTACCAATACGATTCATTGTATTTTATAAAGTATACACAGTCCAATGTATCACAAGCTGCTGAGATATAACTTGGAGTTCACACTTTACATGTCATTACAAATTCCATTCCTGGTAACTAATGTGGTAAATGCGTTCTGTACCACTTCTACTCCCATTCAACAGGAGTTCTGATTTTTCATCCTCCTACTTATCTTTATCACTTAAGGGGGTATAAAATATAGATTAATGTTTTAGCTGACCTATATTTTTAGACTGCACAACCTGCTATATCCTTTAATGGATTTCCTACTGTGATGAATTCTCAATACCAGTGGAAGTCTTTTAAAGCCAGGCAAGATGCCATCAACAGTAAAATTGCACTCTAAAGTTTTCACCTAGGGCATAAGATTGGATTTGAATGGATCTACAATCATAATTACCATGCTTCTTTACTAAAGTCTTTGATATGTCACTGAACTTAAGAGATCTACATTGATTTATGTGGTTTATGGAGGTTCCTTAGTGTATGTACCCTATTGAGAGAGTTGAATTGCCCTTAAAGTAGACATCTATAGTTGGAACTTATCATTGCATGTATGCCTGTTTTCTGGCATGCAAAATTCACACAATTGTACAATACCGCCATTTTCAGCTAAAGTATGGGAATTTTTAATTGTGATTGTCGGCCACTGAGTGGGACTTAACAAAAGAGGTCACTTCTAGTAGACAGATTTCCTCTAATTTACACCAGAAACTGGTATAAATTGGATCACAAGTCAATGCCAACTCATTGCTGGCATAGACTTGTTTTTCTGGCACATAGACTGCCAGAAGATGTGCCACATTTATTAAGAAGTCCATACCTCTTAGTTATTTTGGCACATTTTACTTCAGTGCACTGATTATTAACCCCTTAAAGTGAGAATGTGTAGGGCAAGTGATTCTGATTATTTCTCCATCACACTTTATATATTGATTTTTAGTCTTTGACTTTTAGTTTTGACTTTTATTTTTAGTATAAAGCTGCCTCCGAAATGGTCTTTTTGCAGTGAGTAGCTATGTAAAACCTGTCTTCACTGTTCAGCATAGCACAAGTCACTCCTCGATCACTGCTTCTGCCCTCACTATCTCCCTCTTATATATTGCAAACACTGGCCCGGTCTGTCTGACATCAGTACAGTGTCCATGGTGAGTACTGTATATATGTGTATATATGTGATCTGTATGAGTGGCATGCTGACTAAATAACAAGCCCCCTGGCGATGCAGGAGATCACAGCATTTCTTTGTGTGGGAAGTTTTAGTTTGATATAATTTTGGAGTACATGAAACTTTTTATTCTCCCCCACCCCTACATGTCCATACTCATATCTGTCTAAAACCCCACTCATGCTCTCCATTCTGCCAATGATTTATGACTAACATCCTCCATAATCTGAATCATCCAAGAATATTCTTAAGCTGCACCAGGTTTGTGGAATGTGTTATCCCAATCAGGTTAATTCCTTTCAACCACAGTTTTAGGTGGTCCCTAAAAAAAATCTTTTTAGGGTAGCCTATGAAGTTCCCTAATATAACTCTTTAATATTTACCACCTTTATATTTATTTGACAGACCCTCTGACCCACCAGTATTTACCACTTCAAATGCACTCAAAAACTCTCAATATGCTGACTGATGTAGCTTTTTATGCACTAGTTAGTTAAGATGGATGGACTAGTGTAAAAAACAAGTATGTTTTACCTTCTGTGCCACCTTGAGTCATAGATTGTAAGCTCTTGAAAACAGGACCCTCACTTCTCCTGTTTTAAGTATTTAGTTAATATGTAATGTCCGATTTTGTGTGTACATTTACACTCTGATTGTAAAGTGCTTCAAAATATGGTGGTGCAAGATAGTAAAGAGTATCATTACAATTGTTATTATTCTTATTTATTGTGGTTGAACTTATTATTTGTTGTGGATGAAGTGTTAATTCATAAAATTCTGTCTTTCTGTAGTCACCACTAGGAGTAGCTAATAAATTATACTCTATTGCTACGTATAAGATACTCTATACGCTGTTGCGTACAAATTCAATTCATTACCAAAATTTTACTGTTAGTTTGTTTATTGTGTGCAAAAGCGGGCAGGGCTTGCTCTGATTGGCTCAGGCTCGGTAATTGCTCTGGGAATCCATATTACACATATCAGGGATACTGCAGGGCAAGTGCAGGGCCAGTTCAGGGCTAGTAATTAATCAGGCAGGGAGAGAGAGACAAGGAGGTACAGCCCCAGCTGCAGGGCCACAGAGTGAATTGAAAAATGTCTGGAATGGATAAGCAAAGAGGTCCAGTTCCAGCCAGACCTCGAGCTCTAAAATAAAAAGGAGAAGGTGGCACAGGGCAGAAGTGACAAAGGACCTGTAGCCGGAGCATCTACTAGTAGTATTCGCTATACTTGGCCATTGTTCCACCAGGCTAACTTACCAAGGCGCAAAATTGTAGTGGAGGAGAAAGTGGATGAGTTAGTGGAATGGATGGCACGCTCATCTCAGTCTCAGCCGGATGATCTGCTGTCATCTGCTGATACAGTATCCATATGAAGCCAGGGATCAGACTCAGAACGTTCCTCATGCTCCACCATTCCTCTCCAGCAAAGCTCGTCATTTTCGTAGGCACTTTACACGCTTATGCGTTTGTGTTCAATGAGGTTGCGTACCTGAACGTTCGTTATTAGTGCACGAATGTTCGCTAAAAGCCATATAATTACGTAAATTTTTTGTACGCAAATTCAAATAATCTATTCGTCGAATATACGAATCTTAGGAAAAGTTTGTTGAATGTTCGGCGAATAATATTTTGCATGATTCGCTCATCTCTAATCAAGGAGTAGCTAAAATTGCTACAATCAGATGATTAAGTAAAGCCAAGTTGCCAGCAACAACCCTACATATGGTATATGTTCCTTTTTCTGATTACAAGTCTAAAGTTTTTTTGCAAAACTTTGAACAGTGAAAGGAAGAGACTCACAATTATGTTTCAGTAAAGATAATGCAGTGTTATTTTTCAGCAAAGCCTATACATGTACAATACAAGGGGACATGATTGATGTATATTGGACACGCGTTTGAATAGCAATGACTTACTGCATTAAATTTAGTAATAGGTATAGCTCAGTCAGTTCTCATTATCATATTGATGAAGGTGCTTTTCTACAGGAAAATGATTGACTTATGCTTTAATCTTGATAGCTCGAGCTAAAAAACTTTTTTTCTCCGTATTAGCGTTGTTTAATGGACTTTCTATAAAAGTTTCAGTGTGCAGACTTATTTCTAATTCAGGTTCTTCCCATTAACCCTTTATAGCATTATTTTACATAAATTGTAGTGTGTTTTCGGATACTTAGGGCTTATGCACATGAATGTATTTTCTTTCTGTGTCTGTTCCATTTTTTTTGTGGACCGTATGCGGAACCATTCATTTCAATGTGTCCAAAAAAATGGAAGTTACCCTATGTGCATTCCGTTTCCGTATGTCCGTTCCACAAAAGAATAGAACATGTCCTATTATTGTCATCATTACAGACATGGATAGGACTATTCTATTAGGGGCCAGCTGTTCCATTCTATAAAATACGGAATGCATGAGAATGTCATCTATATTTTCTGTGGATCCGTGTTTTGCAGACTGCAAAATACATACGGTCGTGTACATGAGCCCTAAGCCTGCATTTTCTTATAATTGGAAGCAGTAGTTATGTCATCATCTTTGTAATCATATTTCAGTAGCATTAATACACCTCCAACTGTTGGGTGCTTCTAGATTTTTCTCTTGCCTAAGATGAAAGATGAAATTTTACTAAAAAAATGCAATGGAAAAGTATACATTAGCCAAAATGTTGTCCTCCCTATAAATAGGGGAGAGTGCTGTCTATGCCAAAGTTCTGACTTCATAGATGAGTCCTGAACATTCATTTATAGCGATCTGTCACCAGGAAATTCACTGAATGTAATATCTTTCATTGAGCGATCTGATGCTTCACCATGGAGAAAAAGTATTTTTAATCCATATGCAAATGATCAGTTAACTGCACTGAGGGTAAGCCCAAGCTACCCTGCACACTCTTACTCCACCTGTTTCCTCTGCCACCTTCTTCCTCTCCTCATTGATTGACAGGAACAGGAGAGATGACTATGCAGGAATCTGGCCATGTCAATCGAGGAGTGACTGGCAGAGAAAACAGGAGGCGCAAGTGTGCACAGAGCTGATTGGGCCCACCTTCGGTGCACTTATCTGCTCATTTACATATGGATTTTAAAGTAATTTTTCTCCAAAATGAAGCAACAGATCACTAAGTAAAAGGTATCTTTACATTTAGCTGAGCTAGACCTACATTTAATTTTCTGGTGACAGATTCCTTTTAACTATAGTCACTACCAATCTCTCATTTAAACAATTTTATAGTTATGGGATGTTCCATTTGCCAGAAGAAACAAGGCCAGTGTTAGATGATGTCTGATGGTATTGTGTGAGATTTCTATGCTTCCCAACTGGCCACTATAAAAAAAGACTCACTTGAAAGTGGTTGCCTTGAAATTGACAAGGGATCTTAAATGATTAGATTATAGTTTATACTAAGATCCTCATATTTATTTTCATACATTTTAGCATTTTACTCCATGTCTTTTAGTCCAAAGTTTTAGCGAAAAAATACAGTATGACCATTGCAAATGTGACATTGCTTAATAGCTGACATTTTGTCTCACATTAGAAAACATTGAATTCATAGTAGGGCTACGTTTATCTTGCAGTTTTATGGTAGACATTGGCTATTCTCATGTTCCTGTGGTGTTGTTTTGCAAGTGGTGCCTCTCTCCTCAATTTACATTAGTTGCCTTAGCAGTTTTTTTGGCTTAAATACAGTAAATATCAAGACTAATGTCTAAATGACATAACAGAAAATTGTATATTTTGTATTATGTTATTTTAGATGTTTCAAATTTTTAAGCGTTTTTGCAGATGTTTCCACTCTACCATATGTTGATTAAGGTCTGAAATTTCTCATTGTCTTAAATGTCTTTTTTTTATTTCTGGTAATCTTGACACACATCTCAGGATATGGTGGACCAAAAATAAACATAAAAAGGGCACATTCAGGGGTATTTATTTTCCCGAAGTACAGAGAAAAGAGAGTGGTGCTTAGTGGCAGTGGGCAGGGCGTCGGGCCACCTGCTACATTTACTATAACTTTCACCAGAAAGTGGCGTAAGTTATAGCTGAAGTCAACAACAGCATGTAGCGACCGTCGACTTTAGTATCTGGTGGATGGCAGGGAAGAGATGAAACTAATTTATTGTATTAAGAGGCACCTGGCTCATCTTCTGTCAGTTTGGACTCGCCTTAAACATGGAGCCACTTTTAGGTTTTTTTTTTCCCCAGAGCCACTTTTAGTTCCGAGTCCACCCCTGGATAGATAGATAGATAGATAGATAGATAGATAGATAGAGTGTTGATGAGAAGACATACTGAGAACTAATAATTGCCGCATACATCTTTACAAAAACAAAAAACTTCCTTAAAATATACTGTATATGTTTTTATCCTGACTGATGGATTTACTTTCATCAAAAAGCTGAACTGTTCTGCTCTCTAGAAGCAATATCAACCTATCAGCCACAATTGTTGAAATATGTGAGTAAGGGTTATAGTCTTAACATTTAATTCCACAGCATTTACGGTGTATCATAAAGGTGTCGCTTTCCTGGATAACATCTGTAATGCAAGATTAAACATGGATTGGACACTGGATTTAGACCATTGATTTCTTGAATTAGTAGTGGCTGGAGTTTGCTGTCTGACAGATTTGTTATTATCACACAATCAGTCACTTCTGTTTAACTCAACTGTTTGTTGCAAAGTATAAGGTTAATGTAGGATACAAATACCTTTTACAAATAATCAAACAGATGCTGCCGATCTCACAATAATGCATCAGGGAATTTAAAATGCTTCTTCTTACAGTACTTCTCATATTGGCTATTTTACTCCAAGGTCCTATTATTTTTACTTCATTCAAGCTCTTCGCATAAAGTAAATAGAGATTTTAGCATATGATCAATGAAAAGATAAGAACAATACATCAGCTAATTGTAAACTAAAAGCCTCTTTACATTGGCCAATAACTGGGGCAATAATCAGGAAGGAGGGTTCATAGGAAAATAATTGCCCTATGTAAAGGTGTTACCGTTCATCTGCTAAACAAGTATATGCTCATTCATATGGTGGAAGCAATGGTGCAGTCACCTACAGTAAGTCATCATTTCTGGGCAGAAAACTGTCTAAACAGTGATCTGCAGCCTATAAAAAATGATTGTCTCTAAGGAGTGATTGCTCATTCACATACTGCGGAACAGCTTTTACAAGTAGCTATAACCTTTCTGATGAGCAGGCAATTATTGGGGATGAATGGATCATTCTTGATAATTGCCTGCTTTGTTCAACTGTGTGAGTAGGCTTTAACAAATAACTGAAATTTAGCATTACATACAAATTGTTAGTGTGGTGAAGCTGCCTTCCCATTGGCACCCATTTCCCATTTGATGAGTTTCCTTGCTCTTGTCTGAGCTGATGATAATAGCATTCAGAGAGCTGCTTACAGTAGCCACATGGACTATACTCATAGGTGCTCATTAGAGATGAGCGAATCATTCAAAAAATTATTAGCTGAAAACTTGTCGAAGTTTTCCTAAGATTTATATATTCGACGAATAGATTAGTTGTATTTGCGTACAAAATATACGTTATTATGTGTTATTAGCGAACATTCACACACTAATAATGAACGTACATTTAAAAAATGTATGCAACTTCTTAAAAGACGTACACATGAGCGTACAAATAGCCTACGAATCCTTAGCGTACTATTGTCTACGCGATTACGTAATACGCAGGCATGTACAACGAGAGGCCGCGGCGTGCATTCCTCAGAAGAAGAGCGAATATTCGAAAATGGCATCCAGACGATCCTCATCATTTAGCTCTGCTGCACAGCTGAAATACATAGTCCGGCTGATGGACCGCCAGAATTACGATTTACGATGGTACACACCTCCACCCGAACCAGCATAAAAAGGAGGTGATCCAGCAGGTGATCCGAGGCTTGCGCCATCGTTTAAAACTTTGGATGGTCTTGCTAGTGACCGGGTGGTCACACTGGCAAGGGCTATGGCAACTTGGGCCTTGCCCATTACCTTGTAGTGGCCAGATCCTCCCGCCTGCATACAAGGTGACAGAATCTCCAACTGTAAGGGCTCTGGTAATGGTCTTCCGCGAGCGGCGGACTGTGCAGCCTGCACCTGCCATGGCAGTTGGTATTGTACCACCGATAGCTGGTACACAAAACTGTTGGTGGTCATCTGTCTCACATGAAGGATCGGCGGCGGTTGAAAATCTGGTATCAGGGGTTCCAGCTGAGCTTGGGATTTCTCCTCAGATCGCAGAGTCCCATCATTGGTCTCATGGGAACACCGAGCCTCTTCTGCGGCCTGGGCCTCCTCAGTCCAGTCTTCCGGGGGAGCTGCAGGAGTAGCTGGTCGCTTAAGGAGTTTCACCCCAGTAGCAAATGGGCCTTGGAGGCTCTTCATGGGGGTATACTCCACCTAATGCCCTGCGTGGAGATTGTGATGGACGGGCGGAAGATACGGCCGCTTTACAGAACAGCGGTTTACGTATAATTCTTCCGCCGTCTCCTCATCGCCGATAAAACCTACTCCCCGTTCCACGCTGAACCAAATAACGGTACCCCTTCGGGGCTCCAGCTTAGAGTCACCAGACCGTGGGTGCTCCAAAACCTGCACAACCCCCTCCTCTGCCAGCTTTTTGTATTCCCAGAGGGTCAGGGTGTTCCGGGTGACAACCTTGGGGACCATTGAATTTTGCCGAAGGGAGTAGTCCTTCCGCGGTGGAGTGGGAACTCCTGCCGCCTCTGCCGTGCTCGACTTCTTAGGCTGCCGAACATGTTGAGAGACGTAGATCTCCTCTGGTTCCTTCTCCTCATAGGGGTCGGTGCCCCACACCATGCCTCCCCAGTCAGGACACGCTGTGTCGCCATCTTAATTTCCTGAGTTGCCTTGTCTTCCTTGTGCAATGGAGAAGGGGGCGGAGCCACCAGGGAGGAGTCTGCATAGCAAATGAATTGAATTTGTACGCAACAGCGTATAGAGTAACTTATACGTAGCAATAGCATATAATTGATAGGACAAACTACGTAGCGAATGCGTACAAAGCCGAAGCAAATCACCTAATATTCGGATTCGCTTTGCAGCTAAAAATTCCCAAAATTCAATACGAATCGACGAATCGATTCGCTCATCTCTAGTGCTCATTAGCTTTTAAGGGAGAGTTTCCTAGACATGCTCTATGATCTGCACAGGGGCCATTGTTGGAGGGGGAGACACAGGCAGGGGAGTATATAAGCAATTATGTCAGTGTTTTGACTGGTAGGTCATGTCTTTCCTATACAGAGGTGTTATCTTTCATTGTCATTTCATCACCTCTGAAAAGTGATCTCAACAGAAGAAGTGTCACACTATTATTAGGCTTAATGGCCATTGTGAACTTCAGAGTTTTAAGATTCATTTTTCAGATATAGGTAATTACTTGAAAACTTTAACATAACATCACCAAAAATTCTTGAAAAGTATGGTTAATGGGGCTATTACATGATTAATGTAAAAAACAAAATAACATATTGGGTAATTTATTATCCAAAGACATGCCTATATTAGGAATATTTCTGGTGCAAATTGAAGCAGATTGTGCGGCAATCTTCAACTTTTTCCCGCTCACGCAAGGTCTAAAAAGAGTGGGAGTGGCATGGGCGGGGATGGGGACAGTCCGGCAGGCCCATCTAATTCATTTTCTATGGCTGTTTGAGGTGTAGAAAATGGTCTATATGTAAACCAGCAAAGAAGGTGCTTACATTTGGACTTACGCTGGATGCGGCAAAGTTATGTAAAGCCCAGCGCCTCTTCATAACTTGGGCAGATCAACTGCCGGATATAGGGGTTATTAAGACCAACAACTAAAGGCTGGTTCTTAATTATATATATATATATATATATATATATATATATATATATATTATTTATTTTAATTTTTTTGGAACATTGGAAGACTCAGTTGAAACACCAGAAACAAAATCATTTTTTTCCCTCTACCAGTAAAACTGTTCTGCTTCATAAAATAAGTCACTCATGTAGAAAACGACCTTATTGTAGATATCAATAAAATTGCCTATTTATTATTTTACAATAGATTAGACTGTTTAATTTTCTTCAAATCACCAACTGTTTTATTGCAGCAATAATAGAAAGCTATTATTTTGCCCTTGAAATATAAATACATGTTTTCCACATTCCGCAAAATAAAAATTACAACAATTAAACATGGGATTTCTTACTCAACATGCAATAAAGCAATTGTTAAAAAGCAATAAACATGCTCAGATAATAAATATGTTATACATTCACAATGGATGCCTCAATATGCAAAGGACAAAAAGGTTTTGTATAATATCGTATGTCATATTGTAGTATTTCTCAGTTGGTAATAATGTTGATAACTGCTGCCTAGGTTATTGTTAGATTGTTATCCATTGGATCTCATTCAAGGTCCATTGTAAGCTGGAAAAGAGCCAAGAACACGCCATAATTAATAGGTAGTTAATGAGCATTGCTGGGAGAAGCATGAGCCCTGCATAAAGAGTACCAAGGAGGTTGCCACATAGTTACTTTGCCTTAAACCTTATTCACACGTCTGTGTTTTGGTGAATTATCAGTGATTGTGAGCCAAAACCAGGATTGGAGCCTTCACAGACATAAGTCTATATGTCTATTGTGTTTTATGTAGGATTGTGCTAAAGCTAGAAGCAGAGATTAAAGGGGCCACTGAAGCCAGAATCTGAGGCACTTCTCTGACTCTAGGGTATCTGCTTAACAGCTTTCTGCAGCAGTTTGCAGATACTCGTCAAGGCTGAACTGCAGACAAACTTTCCTAAACAGGAAAGCTAATTTTAATATAATTTTTGGCCTACAATAATCCGTACACGTACTTTGCTCCACATACTAAGGGCTCTCCATAATGAGCTGAAAAACACGTAGCGTAGTAGCATACTGTTCCCTCTCTCTCTCTCTCTCATTATTTAGGGCTCATTCATACAACCATATGAATGAGTCTTCATCAATTCCGCAAATATGCGGAACGGGTGCGGACCCATTCAATTTAACAGGGCCGCAAAAGATTTGAACGGCCCGATTTGTTGTTGACACGTATCTGGCGTGGTGATGTCATACGTTACGATGCATGGGATTTTGGCCGAGATCTTCAATCAAGATGGTGGCGCCCATGAGCAAATGGATGAGGTAAGTATGATTTTTTTTTGTCTTTTACACTATTTCAGGTTAAATCTATTCGAAGCACAAGGAAATACGGCTTTGCGGCAAATCAGTTTTATCCTGAAATTCAGACCGAATTCTACTTTGTTGAATTTAATTCGTTCACCTCTAGTGGCAGCCATGTGCAGTCTGCAAATTGCGGAAACACTACAGTTTTGTAAAAGTAGCCTAATATTGTATGTTTTGGTATAAAATAATTATACAAATCTAAAGATACAGCTACTGATCAACACATAAACCATTCAAATATCATTATTATCCAACATGTACACACTGTATTTAATATTCCTCGCATGCAACATGATGATTCTGTGGTTAGCACTGGTGCCTTGCAGAACTGGGGTCATAGGCTGAAATCTGACCAAGGGAAATAGCCTCATGGATTTTGTATGTTCTCACCATCCTTGAATGGGTTTCCAACAGGTACTGTACTCTGATTTCCTCACACAGTCTGAATACATACTGATAGGGAACTTAGATTGTGAGCTCAATTGGGGAGAGTGAGATGATAATGTATGTAAAGTGCTGTTGAATACGTCACAGCTATATAAGTGAGTAAAATAAGTAATAAAGTGTCAAAAACAACTATTTGCTATGATGCCACAAAAATTTATTTATTGCATGCACATTCTAGGACAAATGGTATATGGAACAGGAAAAAAGGAGAAGTCAAAGACTTCTGTCCCTCCTGAAAGCATCATAACATTTGGCCTGGCATCAAGGGGTTAAGGGCTTTTTAATGTGGGTGATTGTTAAGCTTCACAGATTACTGGAAAATACCATTTACTGAATTGCTTTTCCAGTTAACAATCTCTAATGTTCAGAATTTGGAATCAGTAAATTGTCAATATCCTAGCCCAGCATCCATCCAATAATAAATCCTATGGTTGGTTGCAGGTAGCAAATTTGATGGGAGCATTGTCAGGGTTGAGTGTGTCGAGCATGTAAATTTCTCTCTAACTAAATTTCTGGATGAATCGAGGATGCCTTCGCTGTGACTCTCATTTATTCATGAGTTGTTTACTCCAGGGTGGTCCTGGAATCAGTAGGATTCTGTACAAAGAAATTGCCCTAGGTATCATTTTTTCCAGCGCACAAGCCCGGTGGCTGTTTCACTATTTTTTTTTTATGTACTTCCCTAAATTATGTGTTTTGTTAATATCCAGGAGTGATGATGATGGTACAGAGAAAATCAGACTCAAAAGATAGCCTGCTACAATGAATGTACTTGTAACTTTATTTTCTTACTCACTGCATTATTCTTAGCAAAACTTGCAGGCTTAATTCCCCAAGACAACTAGAAATGTAGAGAAAGATGTAAATATCCTGGAAAAATACGACATGAAATGATTAAAGCCTGCTCAAAAAACAGATTCATCCGTTGTATCTGATAACCGGGATATTTAATTTTTTAATATTTGAGTACATTTTCCAACTCACCTCAGGGCAACTTCAGATGGTCTCTTTATAGTCTCTCTATTACTACTAGTGTTTTGAAATCTTTCTCCTAAAATAATGATATACTAATGTACACAGACATCCTATCCATAAGGGAGCCTTAAAGGGGTTGTCTCACTACAGCAAAAGGCATTTATCATCTAGAGAAAGTTAATACAAGGCACTTACACATGATATTGTGATTGTCCATATTGCCTCCTTTGCTGGCTAGATTCATTCAGTCAGTACAGAGATCACTCCCATATTCTATTTATATTCAGGACTGTGACTGTGACGAGGGGTCATCTTCTATGTCAGTCAGGAAGGAAATGTTTTCCCTTCAAGTGAGGAAAATTGGCTTCTACCTCACAGGGTTTTTTTTTCCTCTGGATCTCTGGACTTGCAGCAAACCAAGCTGAACTGGATGGACAGATGTCTTTTTTCAGCCTTTTAAACTATGTTACTATGTTACTATTGTCTGCATTGATCTCACTTTGGCTAATTGTATTTTGGGAAGTGAACAAGAACAATACTGTACATAATAATATGATATAATAATAAAATCTACACTGTATAGTGAAGCTCATAAACCCTTCAGAGTTTATTTATATATAACATTGACCTTAAATGACATCAGTCCTAAAAGTAGAAAAAGATTTAGGCCTCTTTCACACTAGCGCAGCACGGATCCGGCAGGTGAAGGGTGCTGCCGGATCTGTGCTTCCGCAGGTACATGTGTGGGGCCGGAACCGCGCTCTGGCCCCACACATGTCACACAGTACATACACACAGACACACACAGACATATACACATACAAATACACATACATACTTACATGCTCCCGGCAGGTCTCCACAGCGTAGGAGGAGCAAGACAGCGCACACATAGGACGATTCCCCACAGCGCCCTCTGATGGGCGTCGGGTGGAATCGTCCTATATGTGCGCCATCCTGCTCCTCCTGCGCTGTGGAGACCTTCCAGGAGCATGTAAGTATGTATGTGTATTTGTATGTGTATATGTCTGTGTATATTTATGTGTATGTCTGTATGTGTGTATGTATGTATGTGTGCAGGTGACGGATCCGTCATGAACTCCATTGAAAGTCAATGGAGGACGGATCCGTTCACCATTGTGTCACACCAAACGGATCCGTCCTCATTGACTTTCATTGGGGGTCATGACGGATCTGTCTTGGTGCTGATGCCTGGACCGGAGAGCAAACCGCAGCATGCTGCAGTTTGCTCTCCGGTCTGAAGATGGAACGGAATGCTTTTAGGAGCATTCCGTTGTCTTCAGTTCAGTTTTGTCCCCATTGACAATGAATGAGGACAAAACTGAAGCGTTTTATTCCGGTATTGAGCCCCTATGACGGAACTCAATACCGGAATTATAAAATGCTAGTGTGAAAGTAGCCTTAGTCAACCAAATAAAATAAATGAGTCAAAAATATTAGACCTGGTCATTTATCTATTGAGGAAAATGACCCAATGTCACATTCCTATGTGGTGTGTTAGATTACTAGGCTGACAATCAAGTGTGAGTGGTAGACCTGTATTATTTAAAGAGGACCTGTCACCACAAAGTTCAATGGAATCTGCATGTTATAGAGCATGAGAAGCAGACCAGATTGATACAATACTGTATCTCACAAAAATGAGTACATCGCTTATATTTTTGTAAATATTTTATTATATCTTTTCATGGGAAAACACTGAAGATATGACATTTTGATACAATATAAAGTAGCCACTGTACAGCTTGTAACAGTGTAGATTTAGTGTGCCCTCATAATAACTCAACACATAGCCATTAATCTCTAAACCACTGGCAACAACAGTGAGTACACCCCAAAGTGAAAACATCCAAATTGTGCCCAAAGTGTCAATATTTTGTGTGGCCACCATTATTTTCCAGCACGGTCTTAACTCTCTTGGCTATTGAGTTCACTAGGGCTTCATAGGTTGCCACTGGAATCCTCTTCCATGATGACATTACGGAGCTGGTGGATGTTAGAGACCTCACGCTCCTCCACCTTCCGTTTGTGGATGCCCCACAGATGCTCAATAGGGTTTAGGTCTGGTGACATGCTACCTCTTGAAGCTCATCAAGAGAATGCCAAGAGTGTGCAAAGCAGTAATCAAAGTAAAAGGTGACTACTTTGAAGAACCTAGAATATAAGACATATTTTCAGTTGTTTCACACTTTTTTGTTAAGTATATAATTCCACATGTGTTAATTCATAGTTTTGATGCCTTCAGTGTAAATCTACAATTTTCATAGTCATGAAAATACATAAAACTTTTTGAATGAGAAGGTGTGTCCAAACTTTTGGTCTGTACTGTACAACTAAAATAATAAAATATGAAGGTTTAAATGTATAAATTATACGTTTTACACAATCTTTTCCCCAAAAAATACATATCAATCTTCTCAGCTCCTCCTACTTTATAAGATTCTGCCTGCAGATGACACTGTATTTGATAGGTCCTGTGGTGACAGGTCCTCTTTAAAAAGCAGGTATCTATCAAAGCCTGATCTTAAACAAAATATTTCTACGGAAGTGTATCATGGCAAGAAAAAAGATTTCTGAGGACTTGAGAAGAAGAGTTTTTATAGGTTACAAAACCATATCTAAGTCTGGACTGCACCAATCCACAGGCATAATGACTGTGTACAAATAGAGGAAATTCAAGACCATTATTACCTTCCATAGGAGTGGTTGACCAACAAAGATGCCAAGAGTAAGGCATGCAATAGTCATCAAGATCATAAAGCAACCCAAAGTAACATCTAAGCAACTGAACCAATTTTATTACATTAGCTAATGTGAGTGTTCATTAGTTTACTGTCAGGAGGACACTGAACATCAATGGTATGCATGGCAGTATTGGAAAGAGAAAGTTGCTGCTCTCCAAAAGAACATTGCTGCCCCTCTGCACTTTGCTAAAGGTCACCTAGACAAGCCAAAAGCTTTGTGGACAGATAAGACTAAAATAGACATTTTTTGTTTAAATAAGAAGTGTTATGTTTGGAGAAAGTAAAACACTGCATTCCAGTGCAAGAACCTCATCCTTTCTATGAAATATGGTGGTAGTAGAATCATTTTTTGGGTCTGTTTTGCTGTAATTGGGTCAGGATGATTTGCCATAATTGATGGAACAATGAAATCTGATTTATCCCATTAAATTCTAAAGAAAAATATCAGGACAAATTCGGTATGTAAGCTGAATTTTAAGAGAATGTGGGTCATGCATCAAGACAATTACCCTATCCGCACCTAATAATTCTTCCAAAGAAAAGTTAAGGAATAAAGTTAATACTTTGGAATTACCAAGTCAAAGTCCTGACTTTAATCCCATATAACATATTGTGGAAGGACCTGAAGTGAGCAGTTCGTGGGAGGTAAATCACCAATATAACAGAGCTGAAGCTGTTTTGTATAAAGGGATTGGCTAACATTTTTAGCCAATGTGCAAGAATAATCAACAATTACTGGAAATGTTAATTTGCAGTTATTGATACAAAAGGGAGTCACACCAGGTACTAAAAGCAAAGATGTGCATATTTTTACCCCTTATACATATGTGGTATTTGATCATTTTCCTCAATAAATAAACAGCCTAAGTCTAATAGCCTCTGTTTGATTTAGGTATCTTTTAGGGCTTGTGTGAAAATCTGATGGCATTTTAGGTAAAATTGTGTTCAGAGATTTTTTTTAATATATATATATATATATATATATATATATATATATATCTAGTTATGTGTTTTACTGTGAATTTTGAGATACAGGAATAAGAACCACGCTTATATGAGTAACAATGTTCACTATGAAATTATAAAATGAATATATATATATATATATATATATATATATATATATATATATATATTCTATATTTATACATTTGGCCTAGGACAGCTCATAGAGCCCCATGGCTTCCAATACTACCTCTATGCTAATGTCACTCAAATCTACCTCTCTACCTCTGCTATCCAGAATCCCAGTACGTCTGTCAGCTATAACTTCATTCTTTTCCTCCCACTTCCTAACTTTCAACATGAGGAAAACTGAATTTATCATCTTTTTATCATGTCAGTCAACACCTCTACTTGACCAATCCACTATAGTTAACAACACCACACTTTCTCCAGTCTCAAAGGTTTGTTGCCAGGGTATAACATTTGATTCTAGGCTGTCCTTCAAGCCACACATCCACCTGCTGCGTTTAACTAAAGAACATCTCTTATATTCACTCCTTCTTCACCCCTGAAAATACTAAAAGGCTAGTACATGACCTTGTTATTTGCCAACTGGATTACTGCAATCATTTCCTCTGCAGCCTCCTATCCAGCACTATCACACCCCTCCAATCTATTCTCAACTCTACTGGCTGACTCATCCACCTATCTCCTAGTTTTTCCTCATCCTCTAATATCTGCCAATACCTTCAGTCTCCCCACTGCTCAGTGAATTCATTTTAAAAAACTAACAACTACATTTAAGGCTGTTCACCAACTGCCCACTTCTCCTTCTATACTTGCAATCTAATCCTTAAATTACCTCCTTCTTTGTTCTTCTCTTGTCTATTTTTTACACAATCATACTCAAATGCCTCTCCCCTACTCTGGAACTGAATTCCCCAGCACATTCAATTGCCCCTTAACATCCGAACCTTCAAGAGTAACCGGAAAACCCACCTTTTCAGGAAAACCTACCATTTGCAATAAGCATGCTGCCATCACATAGCCAGAGGAACAGCTTTTACTCTCACCTACTGTACCCTCCCCCTTCCTTTTTAGATTGTAAGTTCTTGCAGGTCTTTGGAACATGGTTGACACCCCATAGTAATAAAAAAAAGAGTGATAGTCATATAATCATACTAACTACCTAGCTCACTACATTACAAGGAATATCACTGTGTTAAAGGGAGAGACACAATAAAAATAACCTTGATAATACAAATAATGGGAAAACTGAATCAGTGAAGCATCTGTTACTGTATGGAAAGGAAAATCTGCTATTAACAATGTTAAGGTTCCACTCTTGTGGGAATTATGGTAGACATATTGGCTGTTACACAAGTTTTGCAGAAGCATGCATAACTCAAGGATTTGAAATATATTTAATATGATTTTTATACATTTTTCTGGAAAAGAACATAAGCTCTTGGGGATAAAGAGGCAGCAATCACACCAATGCTCTTGTGCTTAGAGACACAAAGGTCCCTCTACTACATACAGACATTAGTTTTATAAACATTATTGTATTATAGATTTTGTATTGAGCCTAGGAGCTTCAAACTAGGCCTCTAAATTTGTTCTTAAAAGTTAATTCTTAGAGTAAATGGAAAATGACAAAACCATGATTCAAAATGTTGTCTACTGCTTTTTTATGACCACCTTTTGAGGCCATTTATTCTACACTTAGAAATAGATACTGTAGGATCTGCTCTGACTCCTGGTGCATATTGTAAACTGCAAAATGATTCTAAGTGGAATTGCTTTAATTATATTACTACATATGTTTCAAAGACATGTCTTACTATTTTCTCATACCTTGCCCTCAGAGAATAGGCATATTCTGTGAGTTGAAACCATAATCCTCTATTAATTCTCCAGGGGCTGGTGAAATTAATGAGGCGAAGGATGTATATTGAAAAATTCCATGCTGATGTCACACACTCTTACCAAATTCATAGGCTTATTTGCCTTCAGCCAATAAAAAGAATGCAACCTCCACCAAAACTAAAAGATAACTAGGAGAGATAACTAACTGCATAGTAAAAATATAGTAAAACTTATCTTAACTTATCTTAACTAAAACTTATTAGTGAAAATACAGTAAATCCATTCCTTGAACTGCAGGAATGACTTCTACCTTGCAGGTATGTACTGTATCTATGTGCTGTATACAATAAACATCAGACATCGAATAATGTATTTTCTCCTATACAACATGGTACTTTCTGGTTTCTACTAATAAATTCAAGCCTGAACTCAGACACTTCTCAGAGAATTCCTACAACCATGTATATTTTCCATTTTAATAACCTTTCTAACTTCAAGGTGCACAGCCAGTTGTACTTTCCGTGTCCTTATACTGCATGAATATATTTTTGTTTTCTATAAATAATGTTTAGTATCAAGCCGCGCGTCCTTCCGGCAATGCAGTAATGCTTGATCTTGTGAATTATATGGCAGTGCTACCTAATCCTTATTCACCTTTATGTGGTAGAATACACCCAAGGCAATTTAGTATTTGTGCTACACAGACTTATTGCAGGAGTAAATTGATAATACACAATCTCCCGCTGTCTGCTATCCCTGCAAAAATGAAAGGAAACTGTTTTTGTGGTGCAGGAAAACAAAATTCTTCTCACAAAACTGATTGGAGAAAACTAAGACTTTTGTTTCAAAGGAAGCAAAATAAATCATGGTAAAAAAAGGTTAACCCCTTGACGAGCGCCATCTGTGTATGTACGTCCTATCTGCACATGCCCCGTGCAGATAGCACGTATATACACGTGCAGGCAGCGCTTTAATCCCAGGGCTGGGATTAAAGCTCCTGCTCCTGCAATCTAGCCGGAGCAGGCCAGGTCCGGGCTCACAGACAGAGCGGGGACCCTGTCGAGAAGACAGGAGCGGTTTATTACCGCTTCTGCCTTCTCCTCAGCCGGAGGACAGCCTTACCTGAAGACATGCTGGAGGAGGAAGGAAGCGGCAGCGCCGCTTCCTGTGCTAGTCCCGGTGGTCACGTGTGCTAGTCCCGTGTCTCGGGGCCACAGCAGTGCTGCAGGGTCTAAGGAGACCCTGATCAGTTCTGCCTATGTCTAATGAGCCACAGGGGGCTGTTTTCCCCTGTAACTGGGTCTCCTGTGGATGCCCCAGCTACAGTGGAAACAGTGGAAAAAAAAGTGTATAAAAAAAAAAAAAGTCAATGTCCTCCAGAGGTCTTTTAATGACCTCCTGGGGGACATATTATTTGTCAAAAATAAATTAATATATAAGTAAAAAATAAATAATAAAAATACAAATAAAAAGTGTAAAAAAAAAATTAAACACACATTCGCCAACGGAAACAGTCACCATAGTCGCCCCGTTCAATAAAATCTATACATGTTATATATCAAAACGATCGTCATCAAATAGGGAACCCATTGCAATAATTAATTTGTGTGTCAGTTTTAATATTTAAAAAATAAAAATCTATAATTAAAAATAATTATTTTTTTTAATAAGAATTAGCGGTTTTCGTCCAAATTACACCTAAAAAAATATAAAAAATCTTAAAAAAACATTCTAATAAAAAGTCCTAAGTGTCAAGTAAAAAAAATTGCAAAAATTATTTTCATATTCAAACAAAAAAAAAAATTAGGGTCACTAAACCACCATGTGCCCAAATCACAAAAATTTGCCTGGACATTCAGGCCTTTTATAGGTCCGGTCATGAAAGGGTTAAAAAAAGTTAACCTCTTAAAGTATAGAGGGTTTATTGGTGTCAAATGGATAAAAATCATTACAATACTTGATTAAAGAAACTTGATAACTCTCAATGGGTTATTTTGATATTAAAGGAGTTTTGATATTGATGTCCTCTCCCCAGGAAAGGTCATCAATATCTGATTGTCTGTGTCAGACTCCTAGCATCCCAGCAGTTCATCTGTTTGTAGAGGCTATGACACACCTATGACCTAGAGATGAATAATGTTTTCAAAACTTCGATTTGGCTGCTTCACCAAAGTTCACAGAGAAATTTGCTTCATGGCAAACTACTTTGTCACAAAGTGTATTTCTTTGTAAGTAGTGGGTGCAATGATGGGGAATGGCAATAGAACCGCCCCCATCATTGAATCCCTTAGATGCTGCGTCCATTGCTGATTGCTGCATCCGAGAAGACCATTGAGTCAGGGGCTACAGGACTCCCATACAGTCCTGGCTACAGAACTTCCATAGAGCCGTGGAGCTGTCCATTTTACACGGACTATAAACCTCTGCTACCTCAAAATTGGTAAGCAGAAAAAAATTGTAGTGTGCAGTAACACCAGTAATATATCAAAGTAGAACATTTCCTTTCAAGTGAAGGGAAAATAATAATTTAGAAACAGTAGACCGCATCTCTTTCATATAGAACTTACACTATTTCATTAAGCAATGCCTGCAGTCAGAACACTACTTAATTCATCCTCAGGAACTACCAGGAGTTGTATGTTATATATTTATTTGATAGATAGCGAGATAGATAGATAGATAGATAGATAGATAGATAGATACCCACCACCATTTCTCTTTACTTGGAGTGCTGCCTCATTTTTTGCTTTAGTATTCATCATATTGTTATATCTATCTATCTATCTATCTATCTATCTATCTATCTATCTATCTATCCATCTATCTATCCATCCATCCATCTGAATTTCTCTCCAGGTTTGCAGTATGCTGCATATAGTGTATCTGTGATTAACTTACAGTACATTAAATAACTTAGATACAAAAGCATAGCAGCCAGGATCAAAATTCCCCGCACTGTTGATAAAAATACAGTAGAAGAATTTTTACAATATCTATGAAAAACAAATGTTTATCTCCATAGTTTTCTTGTAAGCTGGAGGAACTTGTGCAGGTAATCGTGACTATAATCATTTTATAGCTCACAGTCAATATTGCTAATGTGCTAGTATTCTAGGCTGTAGACATATATCACATATCATCTCAAAAATTTCTTTTTGACTTTTGGCCAATAACAAAATATTAGCTGTCCATAATTTCTTGATAACTTGTCAAGAAAGAAGAATGAAGTTGGCTGCCTATATACTTCGGTACTATGAAACAATATTAGGTCTAGAGACGGACTAGCAACTTGAAGTGGCCCTGGAAAAAAATACAAAAAGTGGCCCCATTTTGTAGTCTGGTCCAAACTGATAGAAGGCAGGGGCAGCAATACCATATTGTGGCACATTATACCACCCCAACAGAGCCAAATACCACAGTCCATCACAAAATACTGCCAGCAGCACAAAATACATCCCCCAAAACTTCCACTGGCTAGCCATGAGGAGGGCTCAGGTGGCCCCCTGGGCATCAGCCAACCGGAAATTTTCCCTGTAAGGTCTATGGCCAATCCACCCCTGATTAGTTCTATCATCCTGTGATACTTTTCTGTCCTATGGTTAACTTCTTCAACCCTGGACCTGTTTTCACCTTCCTGCCCAAGCCATTTTTTGCTAATCTGATGTGTCACTTTATGTGGTAATAACTTTGGAATGCTTTTACTTATCCAGGCCATTCTGAGATTGTTTTCTTGTCACATATTGTTCTTCATGACCGTAGTAAATTTGTGGCAAAATATTTCATTTTTATTTATAAAAAATACCAAATTTAGCAAAATTTTTGAAAAAATTAGCAAATTTACAAATTTCAATTTTTCTACTTTCTAAATACATAGTAATACCTCCAAAAATAGTTATTATTTTACATTCCCCATATGTCTACTTTATGTTGGCATCATTTTATAAATGTCATTTTACTTTTTTCGGACGTTACAAAGCTTAGAATTTTAGAAGCCATTTTTCAAATTTTCAACAAAATTTCCAAAACCATTTTTTAAGCACCAATTCAGATATAAAGTGATTTTGAGTTGCATATGTAATGGAAACCACCCATAAATGACCCCATTTTAGTAACTACACCCCTCAAATTATAAAAAGCTGATGTTACAAAGTTTGTTAACCCTTGAGGTGTTCCACAAGAGTTAAAGGAAAATGGGGGTGAAATTTCAAAATTTCACTTTTTTGGTAGATTATTCATGTTAATAATTTTTTTCTTGCAACACAGCAAGGGTTAACAGCAAACTAAACCTCAATATACATTACTCTGATTCTGTAGTCTACAGAAATACCCCATATGTGCTGGTAAATGTCTCTATGGGTTTGCTGCAGTGTTCAGAAGAAAAGGAGCGCCATACGAATTTTGGAGGCAGATTTTGCTAAAATGGTTTTTAGGCACCATTTTGTAATTGAGAGACCCTGACGTACCCCTACAGTGGAAACCCTCAAAAAGTGACCCCATTTTGGAAACTACACCCTTCAAAGAATATATTAAGGGGGTACTGACCACTTTGATCCTCTAAACGTTGTACGGAATTTGGAAACACTTGGCTATGAAAATCAAAAGTTTCATTTCTTCCAATAAAATGTTGCTTTAGCCCCAAATTTTTCATTTTGACAAGGGGTAACAGGAAAAAAGCACCCCACAAGTTGTTCCCCATTTTCTCCTGAATAAGGCAACACCCCATATGTGGTGGTAAACTGCTGTGGGGGCACATGGCAGGACTCGAGCGCCATATGAATTTTGCAGAACAGATTTTGATGGATTGGAGCCATTGATTTTAATTTTTTTGAGTGATTGTCTTATGTGGGGGATCATTTTTTGCAGGATGAGATGACGTTTTCATTGGTACCATTTTGGGGTACATAATACTTTTTGATTGCTAGGTATTACACTTTTTGTGAGTCAAGGTGAAAAAAAATAGCTGTTTTGGCATAGTTTAAAAAAAAAAATTTTTACAGCATTCACCTGAGGGGGCAAATCATGTGATATTTTTATAGAGCAGGTTGTTACGGACGTGGTGATACCCAATATGCCTAATATTTTTATTTTTGGAAAGTTTTACACATTAGATTTATTTTTGAACAGAATAAAATCTTTTTTTGTGTTGCCATTTTCTGAGAGCCATATTTTTTAAAATTTTTCGAGCGATTGTCTCAGGTAGGGTATCATTTTTGTTGGACAAGATGATGGTATGATTGGTACCATTTTGGGTTAAATATGCCTTTTTGATCACCTGCTATTACACTTTTTGTGAGGGAAGGTGACCAAAAAAATGGCTGTTTTGGCACTGTTTTTTTTTTTTTACTGCGTTCACCTGGTGGGGTGGATGATGTTATATTTTTATAGAGCCGGTCGATACAAATGCGGCGATACCTAATATGTATACTTTTCTTTTTCCCCCCTTTTTTTTTACAATTTTTTTAACTTTATTTTGGGAAAAGTGTACTTTTTTTTTACTTGAAACTTTTATTTTTTTGGAAACTTTTTTTTCACTTTTTTTCACTTTATTTAACTTTTGGGGATCTGATTCCCTTAATAATGCATTACTGTTGTATTGTAATGCATTGGCTATAAGTGTATTACTCAATGTAATACACTTACAGCCTGCTTCCTGTGCAATCCAGGTGGCTGGATCGCACAGGCAAGCAGGGATAGCAGCTACAATGCCTAAGGAAGGCATCGGGCTGCTATCCAAGCCATCGGGTCCCCGTCACAGCAGCTCGGGGACCCGATGGACTCCCCTTCCTACTGCCTGCATCGCATGTGCCGCGGTCAGCGCTGACCGTGGCACATCGAGGGTTAATAGGGTGTTTTCACCAATGTGGGCGTACGCAGCAGGGGTCCGGCTACTGGGCACAGCCAGTCCCCCGCAGCTGATCAGGGGGGCGCAGCTCATGCACCCGCCCGATCAGCACGCCGTACTAGTACGGCGCTGAGCGGCAAGTTCCTTCCCGCAGCGCCGTACATGTAGGGGTTAAATAGGATATTATTATTATTATTATTATTATTTGGATTTTTTGTAGACAATAATAGGCCTCACATGGTGACAAAACGTAACGTTAAGCTGGAAGTGTTTCCTGAGGTTGGCAATCTATCTATTCCACAGCATCGTTCAGCTCAGGTGCTAAAGTGAAAAGACAAAAAGAAATGTGATGTCATTAGCTAATTTCTGGCATAGGCATGAGCCCAGTATCCCCCAGAAAATAATACACCTTACCTAGTAATAGACAGAAATCAATGCCAAGCCCTTAAACGCAGAATTGATGGTTGTGACGCATTCAGCACATCCACGGTAGAAGACAGAATGTTTTTACTGCTCCCTGCTGTTGTTTTCATATTGTTTTTGAACCCAGATAGCTGTGCTAATGCCAATGTAAGTCAATCCTGCTTTACTCTTATATTCTGCTCAGTAAACAGACTCACCTTTCGTAGACTGAAAATGACACGGCCTCATACATATAGCCCGCTGAAACCCTGGGAAACATTTTGACAATTTCTCAAGAAATCGTAATTCTTAGACCAAATCAAAAATGTTCTTCTCCATTGAGTCTCCTAATCCACTGCAAATCAGTAGTGCACAAATCAATCTACCCAATGTATTATTACGCGCTGTTGTATCTGAGTTAACCCTTACAGCTCCTGGGTGTTTTGAGCTTCAGTACTAGAAACTGTTGAACCAATTTATACATTATTTTTACAGCTTTGGCTTTTTTATTTGTTGGGCTAGTGATATATTTGTTATTGTTTTTTTATATAAATGCATATTTGAGCATTTTTAGAATATTTAGAAACATAGTTTGAAAACACAGCAAAAAAACAACTTACATTTTAGCTTTATTTTTTTGGGGGGTCTAGTAGTATGACAATTTTTGGGGGAGTTATTTTATATGCATTGATTTAAATCAACTTTTTTTTTAATAACTATCCTGTAAAGTAGTTGGAGTAGGTTTTTATTATTGATGACCTATTCTTAGGATATGCCATCTGTATTAGATTAGTGTGTGTGTGTGTGTGTAGGGGGGGGTTGTCTTACATGCCATACCCCATCTATCAGCTTTTAACATATTGTAGCTGCAGCTTTGAAAGTAGGTTTCAGAACTACAATGCTACCCTATGTCCAGTGGATGGATTAATTGCTGCAGCATTGCTCCCATTTACTTCATGGGCAGCAGCACTGCGGTTTTAATCTCTATTCGCAACACAAAGCTTAGAACTCTATAGTTCAGGTGCTGTCTTATGGCAGTCACAAGAGTTGTCTGCCATAGGGCAGTGATGCTGCTTCGTCCATTATTCTATTCACAACACTGTGCATTGTATATGTGAGAACAGTGGAGGCAGATAAGTTGAAAACCACTGTTGTCTTCTCCCCTTGCTCTCTGTCTGCTGAGCTCCCAACATTTGGCACCCAAATCTCTCAGGTAGCCTGCTTAAACATGTAATAAATCTGGGTGAGCAAATCATGATTCAGATCCAAGATCTGAAGTTCATTCATTCCCCAACTTCATATTAATGCCATACAGACAGCATTAAAATGTGTGGACTACACAGAGGTAAAATTTGTGAAGTCTGAAGACTTGCGAGTCTTTGGTGAATAACTTCAGTCTTCGATTCTACAACTTTAAAAACATCTTAAAGCTGCAATTCGAAGTCGGCTTCAGTACCGAGGTACCAGTCGGTACAGAAGCCGACTTCGGATTGCTGTACTAAAATGTTTTTAAAGTTATAGAATCAAAGGCCGAAGTTCTTCACGAAGTCTCGCGAGACTTTGAACTTAAAGAATGTTGCCTCCGCGTGACGCATACATTTTAATGCTGTCCATAGACAGGTCTCCATTCAGCATTAAAACAAAGTTGTGGAACAAATTGACTTTAGATCTTGGATCTGAAGCAAGATTCACTTACCACTAGTCATAAATAAACATTGGTTTATCTGCATGCGGACCACCCACTGACTATATACATCCAAGACTGCATATATCTCTGCATGGACGTTTCTAAACATCTTTAGAATTGGTGAACTGGAATTAGTGATGTGTGAGGAGGACTATGACATAGTGGGAATAACTGAGACATGGCTGGATGATAGCTATGACTGAGCAGTTAATGTACAGGGTTACAATCTGTTTAGAAAGGATCGTCAAAACCAGAGAGGGGGAGGGGTCTGCCTTTATGTAAAGTCCTGTCTAAAGCCCACACTCCGGGAAGATATAAGTGAGGGACATGAAGATGTGGAGTCACTGTGGGTAGAAATAAATGGAGCCAAAAATAATAATAAAATACTAATAGGAGTTTATTATAAACCACCTAATATACCAGATTCAACAGAAAATCTACTTCTTAACAAAATAGACGAGACACCAAATCATAATGAGGATGTTATTATGGGGGACTTCAACTACCCAGATATAGACTGGGAAACTGAAACCTGTATATCTTATAAAGGAAACAGGTTCTTGGAAATAACCAAAGACAATTACCTTTACCAACTGGTTCAGGACCCGACTAGAGGGATGGCCATACTAGACTTAGTATTAACCAATAGACCTGACAGAACAACAGATGTGCAGGTTGGGCGACACCTGGCAAATAGTGACCATAAAATTGTAACAGCGGCTGCTGTGCGCCGCTGTACCCCTGCTTACCGCTGCCGTTTTGGGTGTCGTGTCCAGCGGTGAGCTTTCCATTCACTGCTGCAGTCCTGAGCTCTGGCTGTGTAGTGCTGTTGCATGTTCCACTCCAGAGCTTCCATACTGCCCTGTATTACGTCCCTCCCTCTGGGCTGGAGCTGGTTGATCTTGTGACCATGCTAGGTCATGTGGGTTGCTCACATGTCCTCTTTGACCAACCCTGGACCTATTTATGCTGCTCCGCCCTCTCCCTAGATGCCTCAGTGTCAAGGTCCTACCCTGCATTCTGGTGATACCTGATCCTGCTCGTGTTCCTGTGTTCTGACCCGTGCCTTGTTAATTGACTCCGCTACCTGCCTGATCCTCGCCTGCCTGCATTGACCTTCCCGTTGCCTACCCGGATTGCCTGACTACGTACCTGTGCCGCCTGCCCTGACCCTTTGCCTGTCTGACTCTGCTTCTGTCTCGTTCCTTGGTCCTGCATTACCTCTTCTGGATACGACCCGGCCTGTTGACCACCGCTGTACTACAGGTACCATCGCTGGTATCCCCTGGTCCCCCTGGACCAGCTGCCTCGTGTCCCGACCCTCCTCAGGAGGTAGCGACCTGGTGTTCCCCTCGGAAAGTCTATCCCCACCATCAGGGGTATTGTGAAGAACGAGGGGTTCACTTAGACAATGCCCTTAGAGGAGGTAGGGTACGAGGCACAGTGGGTCCACACCTGCTGATTCATGACAAAAATAATAACCTTCCGATTGTCATTCAAAAGAGTGTTTATTCTGAGAGAAACAAAAATACCAAACTTCAAACAAGCAAAATTTAGCAAACTAAGAGGGGCCATAGGCCTAACTAACTAGGACAAAATCCTCAAAAATAAAAATACAGCCACAAAATGGGAGATTTTTAAAAGCATCCTAATATCTAATTGTGAGAGGTACATACCTTATGGGAATAAAAGGATAAGAAACAAGAAAAAAACAATGTGGATAAATAGAACTGTAAAGAAAGCAATAAATAACAAAAAGAAAGTATTTAAATCACTAAAAAAGGAGTAACACAGTAACACAGTTTGTAAGGCCGAAAAAAGACATCCGTCCATCCAGCTCAGCCTGCCCTCCTACAAGCCGATCCAGGGGAAGGCAAAAAAAACCCCGCGAGGCAGAAGCCAACCTCCCCCACCCTAGGGGGAAAAACTGCCCCCCCAACTCCAGTCAGGCAACCAGAACAACTCCCTGGATCAACGACCCATCTCTAGTAACTATAACCTGTAATATTATTACCCTCCAGAAATACATCCAGGCCCTTCTTGAACTCTCTTAGTGAACTTACCATCACCACCTCCTCAGGCAGAGAGTTCCATAGTCTCACTGCTCTTACAGTAAAGAATTCTCTTCTATGTTTATGTACAAACCTTCTTTCCTCCAGACGCAGAGGATGTCCCCTCGTCACAGTCACAGTCCTCGGGATAAATAGATGATGGGAGAGATCTCTGTACTGACCTCTGATATATTTATACATATTTATTAGATCTCCCCTCAGTCGTCTTTTTTCTAAAGTGAATAACCCTAATTTTGATAATCTTTCTGGGTACTGTAGTCCACCCATTCCAGTTATTACTTTAGTTGCCCTCCTCTGAACCCTCTCCAGCTCTGCTATGTCTGCCTTGTTCACAGGAGCCCAGAACTGTACACAGTACTCCATATGTGGTCTGACTAGTGATTTGTAAAGTGGCAGGACTATGTTCTCATCACGGGCATCTATGCCTCTTTTGATGCAACCCATTATCTTATTGGCCTTGGTAGCAGCTGTCTGACACTGGTTTCTGCAGCTTAGTTTGCTGTTCACTAAAATTCCTAGGTCCTTTTCCATGTCAGAGTTACCCAATGCTTTACCATTTAGTATGTACTGGTGACTTGCATTATTCCTTCCCATATGCATAACTTTACATTTGTCAGTGTTAAACCTCATCTGCCACTTTTCTGCCCAAGCCTCCAGTCTATCCAGATCCTGCTGTAGCAGTGCACTGTCCTCCTCTGTGTTAATTACTTTACACAGTTTAGTGTCATCTGCAAAAATTGATATTTTACTGTGCAAGCTTTCTACAAGATCATTAATAAATATATTGAAGAGAATAGGACCCAATACAGACCCCTGTGGTACCCCACTAGTGACAGTGACCCAATCTGAGTATGTACCGTTAATAACCACCCTCTGTTTTCTATCACTAAGCCAGTTACTTACCCACATACAGACATTTTCTCCCAGGCCAAGCATTCTCATTTTGTATACTAACCTTTTATGTGGTACCGTGTCAAACGCTTTGGAGAAGTCCAAATATACGACATCCATTGAGTCGCCGCGGTCAAGTCTAGAACTTACCTCCTCATAGAAACTGATTAAATTGGTTTGACATGACCGATCCCTCATGAAGCCATGCTGATATGGAGTTATTTGCTTATTTTCATTGAGGTACTCCAAGATAGCATCTCTCAGAAAACCTTCAAACAGTTTACCCACAACAGAAGTTATACTTACCGGCCTATAGTTTCCAGGCTCTGTTTTTGGACCCTTTTTGAATATTGGCACCACATTTGCTATGCGCCAATCCTGTGGAACACTCCCAGTCAGTATAGAGTCCTTAAATATCAGAAATAAGGGTCTGTCGATTACATTACTTAATTCTCTTAGGATACGGGGGTGTATGCCATCTGGTCCTGGTGATTTGTCTATTTTAATATTTTTAAGACGTTGCTGCACCTCTTCCTGGGTCAGAGAGGACACTTTTAAAGGGGAATTTACTTTTATACTCTGCATTTCATTTTGACATTTTATTTTCCTCAGTGAATACAGTGGAGAAAAAGTTATTTAGTAGCTTCGCTTTCTCCTCATCTCCTCATCGCTCTCTGCTACTCCCCCCTCATTACTCTGTAAGGGGCCGACACCTTCAGGTTTATACTTTTTAGTATTTATATAATTGAAGAACATTTTAGGGTTAGTTTTACTCTCTTTGGCGATTAATCTCTCGGTCTCTAGTTTGGCTGTTTTTATGTGTCTTTTACATATTCTATTTTTTTCCTTATAGTTTTTCAATGCTTCCTCACTCCCCTCCTGTTTTAGTGATTTAAATGCTTTCTTTTTGTCATTTATTGCTTTCTTTACAGTTCTATTTATCCGCATTGGTTTTTTCTTGTTTCTTATTATTTTATTCCTATATGGTATGTACCTCTCACAATTAGATATTAGGATGCTTTTAAAAATATCCCATTTTGTGGCTGTATTTTTATTTTTGAGGACTTTGTCCCGGTTAGTTAGGCCTATGGCCTCTCTTAGTTGGCTAAATTTTGCTTTTTTGAAGTTTGGTATTTTTGTTCCTCCCTGAAGAAACGCTCTTTTGAATGACAATTGGAAGGTTATTATGTTATGGTCACTGTTTCCCAGGTGTCCCCCAACCTGCACACCTGTTGTTCTGTCAGGTCTATTGGTTAATACTAAGTCCAGTATGGCCGTCCCTCTAGTGGGATCCTGAACCAGTTGCGAAAGGTAATTGTCTTTGATTATTTCCAAGAACCTGTTTCCTTTATGAGATGTACAGGTTTCAGTTTCCCAGTCTATATCTGGGTAGTTGAAGTCCACCATAATAACGACCTCATTATGATTTGCCGCCTCGTCTATTTCATTTAGAAGTAGATTTTCTGTGGTCTCTGATATATTGGGTGGTTTATAATAAACCCCTATTAGTATTTTATTATTGTTTTTGGCTCCATTTATTTCTACCCACAGTGACTCCACATCTGTATGTCCCTCACTTATATCTTCCCGGAGTGTGGGCTTTAGGCATGACTTTACATAAAGGCAGACCCCTCCCCCTCTCCGGTTTTGACGATCCTTTCTAAAAAGATTGTAACCCTGTACATTAACTGCCCAGTCATAGCTATCATCCAGCCATGTCTCAGTTACTCCCACTATGTCATAGTCCTCCTCACACATCACTAATTCCAGTTCACCAGTTTTATTAGCTAGGCTTCTGGCATTAGTGTACATACAATTAAGAGGTTGATGTATATTTCTTACCCTACACCTTTCCTTCTGATTTGTTCTAGTTCCTCCTTCCATTCCTCCCCCAGTTCGATTACCTTGCCCCAGGTCTCTATCTGCACTATCTTCCCCTCCTATAATGTAGTTACCCTCCCCCCCAGTCCCTAGTTTAAACACTCCTCCAGCCTTCTAGCCATCTTCTCCCCCAAAACAGCTGCCCCTTCCCCATTGAGGTGCAGCCCATCCCTACGGTAGAGCCTGTAGCCGACAGAGAAGTCGGCCCAGTTCTCCAGGAACCCAAACCCCTCCTTCCTACACCAGTTCTTGAGCCACTTGTTTACCTCCCTAATCTCCCGCTGCCTTTCTTGTGTGGCTCGTGGTATAGGCAGTATTTAGGAAAACACTACCTTGGAGGTCCTTGCCCTAAGCTTATGCCCTAGATCCCTAAAATCATTTTTAAGGACACTCCCCCTACCTCTAACTTTGTCATTGGTACCGATATGGACCATGACTGCTGGATCTTCTCCAGCCCCTCCCAGTAATCTGTCAACCCGATCCACGATGTGCCGAACTCGAGCGCCTGGAAGGCAGCACACCATCCGACGATCCCGGTCTTTGTGACAGATTGCCCTCTCTGTACCCCTAATAATGGAGTAGCCCACTACCATCACCTGTCTGGCCGGCCCTGCTCTCCTGGCCCCCTGCTTACTGGAGCTGACATTCCCCTGACTGGCAGAGGAAGTGTCCGGCTGCAGCAGTGCTCTCCCTGAAGTGACATCCCCCTCATCTGCCAAACTTGCAAACTTGTTGGGGTGTGTCAGATCAGGGCTAGCCTCCCTGGCACTTTTCCCTCTAACCCGCTTTCTAACTGTTACCCAGCTAGCTACCTCACTTTCCTGGGCCTCCTCACTACCGCCCTCCCCCACATCTACCCCATAGAGTGCTTTCTCACTGAGCAGCAAACTCTTTTCCAAATTGTCAGTGCTTCTCAGCGTTGAAATTCGCCCGCTTAGATACAAGATGTGCGATTCCAAGCGGACAATTTGCTCACATTTTGAACAAATATATGCACCCTTAAACGGCTGTTCCAGGACTGCATATGTAAAAGACAAATAAAAGCAGCCACACTAGAGACTGAGAGATTAATTGCCAAAGAGAGTAAAACTAACCCTAAAATGTTCTTCAATTATATAAATACTAAAAAGTATAAATCTGAAGGTGTCAGCCCCTTGAAGAGTAATAAGGGGGAGTTGCAGAGCAATGAGGAGAAAGCAAAACTTCAGATGAAATGCAGAATATAAAAGTAAATTGACTTCCGGTTCCGGCGCCGGCATGTGAAGCAGCACGGTGTGAGAGCTCCTCAGCTACACTCTACACTAACCTTTCATACTGCCCGCAAAACTTGCTAACTGCCGACTTAATCCAGGCTCCTACCTGGCACCAACCTGGTGCACTGCTGTATGGACCGGTACCTACTGAATATTGGCAAAAAAAACGAAAGTAAGGCTCCTTCTCCATCGCCGCTTGAGGATCCTGATCTCTCCAATATGGCGCCTAACCCCGCTGACACAGCGGATCCTGTAAGGAACCCATGGCCGCAGAACCTGGGGTAAGCCCGCCCGTCCTTACTCCTACTGTGACTATGGACAATATAGATTACAAAAAACTGGCCATCGAGGTGGCAGCTAACCTTGCCCCAGACTTGCAGGAAATGCTTGCTTCCTCGGTCACACGTGTCATGCAGCAGTTACAAGACACATTGCAGCAGCATGATGTCCGCCTAGACGGGGTTGAAGGCAGAACCCAGGTGGTGGAAGACACAGTAGAATCGATCCTCCAGAAGCTGCAGGCCGCAGTAGCGGATAATAAACAAATCTGGGATAAACTAGAGGATCTGGAAAATAGATCTAGACGCAACAACTTACGGATAGTAGGCCTCCCGGAATCGATACCTCCAGGGGACCTGGTGAGAATCTGCAAACAAGATATTCCACGCACTTTAGGTCTATCGTGCCCTTGCAAGGTGGAACGTGCACATAGAATAGGCCCGGACCTGCGCGGCTTTGATCGAGCCTCAGACAGACCGAGACAAGTGATAGTCAGATACCTGGACTATACAGATAAGGAAGCAGTATTGAAGGCTTTCAGATCTTCCAGGGAGCCAGTAATGTGGAGAGGTCAGAAGATTCTCATATTTGGAGATTACTCCGCGGAAGTCACTAAGAGACGCAAGGCCTTCTCCCCGCTCTGTACGCAACTGTACCGCAGCAACACCAAATTTGCGCTGCTATATCCAGCTACTTTGAAAATATTTTGCCCCGATGGATCTTTTCAAACTTACACATCACCGGAGGAGGCAATGCTAGCTATGGAGAGTGACGGAGAGGCAGAACACCAGCAACGCCATGACAAGCGTTTTTCAGATCGCTGCCTACAATAAAGATGGTCCCCACTGAAGTCCAATTACGAACAAGGGAATGAGAATGCCTCCAGGGACCAGAGACAACAGAGGATGAGATCCTAAATATGGGAGATTCTGGAACATTCTTTTATACTCATATCCTTTTCATAGGACTTTCAAGGTCCACTGCTGAACCACACAAGGTTTGATATTCTAGAAAGAGATTAGTGTGGGACTCACAAAAAGTTATGTTAGTAGGCAATATAGGTCATATTCTTATTTTTCTATTGCTGGAGTGTCTCTGTACTTATGTTTCCTAAAACTGTCCTTACTTTTGATGTTATGAGTAGCTGAAGTAGCTCAGATTTATGAGGAAATGTCACTGAAAATGCTGTTTCCCATGCTGAAAAAAGTGAAGTC
The DNA here is from genome assembly GCA_900303285.1 of Rhinella marina. Lineage (NCBI taxonomy): Eukaryota > Metazoa > Chordata > Amphibia > Anura > Bufonidae > Rhinella > Rhinella marina. Next base: position 64,318 of record ONZH01012483.1, read on the forward strand.
ATGAGAGGACTGGGGGATCACTTTGATGTCAGCTATGTAGGTCTCTGCTCCTTGGTATTTTTTCTTTTGTTGTTTGTTTCTTCTAATCTTCTGTTAGGGGTGGGTGGTATTGATTGGGGTTACTGCAGATGCCTGGGAGAGTCTCCTGCATACATTGCTGGGTTTTTGATGACATCTTATTATGAAGATTATTTCATGGAATGTGAAAGGATTGCGGTCTCCGCAAAAATGTGATAAGGTTCTTAGGCATCTGAAGCACCTTCAACCAGATATAGCATTGCTGCAGGAGACACACCTTCAGGCATCGGATTTCTCTAGGATGGGGAATTCGTGGGTAGGGATGGTACTAGGATCTGGGGCGGTAGATAGAAAAGGAGGGGTTTTAATCCTGATTAATAAAAATCTATCCCATACCCTTCATTCCTCCTCAGCAGATGAGGAAGGAAGATGGTGCCAAATGCATGTTACGACCGATGCAGGGGAACTCAGCATATACAATGTATACGGGCCGAATGGTGACAATTCACACTTTTTCAATGCTTTAACAGGTGTAATTGGTAAAGATTAGAGATGAGCGAACATGCTCGTCCGAGCTTGGTGCTCGTTCGAGCATTAGGGTACTCGTAACTGCTCCATGCTCGGACGAGTATCTCGCCATGCTCGAGGAAATGGCAACTTCTGCATCGTGCTTTTTTGGCGCCTAAAAACACAGCCAATCACAAGCCAGGAGACTCTACAGTACACCCAGCATCACGTGGGGCCCTTACATGTCGATAGCAGGGGTTGGATGGCCTGATCAGGTGACCCTGGAATATACTACTGACTGGCCGCGGCGCTCGGCTCAGATGCCGTCTGGATGTCGTTAGGGATAGAGCTGCTGCCTTTCAGGGACAGTGTTAGGGCCTGCATTTAGTTGTCTGTTAGGCAGGGATCACCCACAAAGAACCCAACAGCCCTTCTAAGGGCTAGAAGACATTTTATTTATTTTTTTTTTGTCACTTGGCTGGCTGGCACTAGTAGTGCAGCTATCGCCATATCTAATCCTGTTTTTTTTTTTTTTGTTCTATCTCAGTGATACAAATCCATTGCACACAGCACTGTGGAACCATTCTGTGTGTCACAGTTCAGCACTGACTCACTCCAATCCATATATACTGTCCAGGTGACACTTTCTGTACGTCACACAATACAACCAAGTCATTTGCTACCAATATCATCTACCGCTTGATCCAGAAAACTCTCTGTGTGACATTTGTCTGGGTCACAGACTAAATAACCACCGTTAACAGGGTGTCAGTCAGTTCTACCATATTTCATGCACGTCACGTTCCCAAAAAAACAAAATTGTAAAAAAAAATATAAAAAAACAAATAAAAAAAATATATATTTTTTCAGTTGTTTTAGCTCAGTGATACAAATCCATTTTACTCAGCTTTGTGTAACCTTTCTGTGTGTCACAGTTCAACACATTCGCTCCCATCCGTATATACTGTCCAGGTGACACTTTCTGTACGTCACACAATACAACCAAGTCATTTGCTACCAATATCATCTACCGCTTGATCCAGAAAATTCTCTGTGTGACATTTGTCTGGGTCACAGACTAAATAGCCACCGTTAAGAGGGTGTCAGTCAGTTCTACCATATTTCCTGCACGTCACGTTCCCAAAAAACAAAATATAAAAAAAAATTATTATTATTTCAGTTGTTTTAGCTCAGTGATACAAATCCATTTTACTCGGCTTTGTGTAACCTTTCTGTGTGTCACAGTTCAGCACATTCGCTCCCATCCGTATATACTGTCCAGGTGACACTTTCAGTACGTCACACAATACAACCAAGTAATTTGCTACCAATATCATCTACCGCTTGATCCAGAAAACTCTCTGTGCGACATTTCTCTGGGTCGCAGACTAAATAGCCACCGTTAACAGGGTGTCAGTCAATTCTACCATATTTCCTACACGTCACGTTCCCAAAAAAACAAAATATAAAAAAAAAAAATTATTATTTCAGTTGTTTTAGCTCAGTGATACAAATCCATTTTACTCAGCTTTGTGTAACCTTTCTGTGTGTCACAGTTCAGCACATTCGCTCCCATCCGTATATACTGTCCAGGTGACACTTTCTGTACGTCACACAATACAACCAAGTCATTTGCTAACAATATCATCTACCGCTTGATCCAGAAAACTCTCTGTGCGACATTTCTCTGGGTCGCAGACTAAATAGCCACCGTTAACAGGGTGTCAGTCAGTC
>ONZH01012484.1:1245000-1251286 GCA_900303285.1 Rhinella marina
ACGATGGGTCCGTAAGAAAGTCCATAAAACACGGGGGGAGGGGCTTAGCCTCGGCGTCTATACAAAAATATCCTGATTTGTTCTCGTCCCATTAAATAAAAATCCTCGTTACAAAATTATAATCCAGTGTGTAATACTAAGGGGTCTAGTTAGTGGTGCCCAACCTACGGCCACTGCTGGGGATTGTAGTCTGACAACCAAACAGCCATAGGATGAGGAGTCCCGGTCTGACCCTCACCGGGTTAGTGGTCTATTGCAGGGCGTGCATGGGTCTACATAGGAGACAGTCAGTGTGGGGGAGGGGAGATCCCCCTGCTATAGGTCTACGCTGCCGAACATCTATATACAGTGTGTATTGCGTCTCCAGCTCGTGGATTGACCTCCAGTCGCCATATTTACAGCAGTTCTTTATCTCAAGTGCCTCCAGCGCCTCATTTTACAAGGGTCCTTTAAACTGGTTTCCAGAAAGATGCTGCCTGATCGAAGGCTTGGAGTTCGCGGCGTCGCCCAACTTCCTCCACACGACCTGGAAGACAATTATATTTACATTATATTCATTTTATTGACTTTTTTATATTTTTTAAATCTAGGGTCTTCAAAATAAAATGAAAAATTCCTTTAATCCGAAACATTTGGTGATCAGGCGCAGAACTAATCCGAATTCTTTCTGCCGTTACAGGTGAGTTTTCTGTCGTTTCATGTAGAAGACCTTGTCATGTAGGGTCACCCCGATCTCATCCATGGCCGTCTTTCAGCCATTCGTTTATTTTGACCACTAGGTGGCGATATTGATTTGTGCAGTAATCCTGCCTATAACAGATGCCGGATTTTGTGTCCATTATGGGTTTTTTTTGCGGGCCGTATGCAGAACCAGTCACTTCAATGGGTCCATAAAAAACAATGACTCAATATGCATTCCTTTTCCGCATGGTCGTTCCATAAAAAAGATATTACACGCTCTATTCTTGCCCATTTTGTGGACAACGATAAGCTGAATTGCGTTACCACGGACCATTACGCGATTCCGTTTTTCATCCCGTCATAACAGAAGTCTATGGGCTGCATAATGGTTGTCTGAGGGTGGAAACTTTGTAAAGGGAGTCACATGTGGCCCTAGCACAACTACCCATGATTCCAACGGTACCTTTGTTCTTTTGTCATTTTCAGCAGCTGAAAAAACGCTGTTTAATCCATATGCAAATGGAGCTCACAAGTGCCCAGGGGCGGGGTTCGTGGTGTAGGTGCCCAGGCCGCTCTTCCCTTTTTTTTCATATTATTTGTCCCCAGCCTCTTGCTTGTTCAGCCCTTTAAGTCCTTTGCGTCATCCCCAAGATCCCGCGCCTGCGTAGTTCACTGCAGCCCCAGGCATGAGCACTGTGATGCCCAATGTGGGCAGCGGCATTGATACATCTAGGGCGCATGTGTCGTCGCAGAACCAGCAGCCAGAGCGCTTGCCTGGGATGGCGATGAACTGCGTACGTGCTGGATCTCGGCCGGTACTGGGGATGAAGCAACGGACTTACAGGGCTGGATGAGTAATGTGAAGAAAGGCAGAGCGGCACCTACACCACGAACCCCGCCCCTGGGCACTTGTGAGCTCAATTTGCATGTGGATTAAATAGCAAAAGAACAAAGGTATCAGGGGTAGTTGTGCTAGAGCCACGTGTGTAATGTCCAATTTTGGTGACAGACTCCCTTTAAATGGAGTTTGTCACCAAGCAGTAACGTTTGTGATGTCACTTTACAGATCTTCCTTTATGTGCTCGTCAATCTTTTCCAACCCCTGAAAAACAGCTTTTTATAATTATACAAATGAGCTGAAAAGAGCCCAAAGCGGCTGTACTTATCCGCCAGCCCCGCTCCTCCCGCCTCGCCAGTGTCGTCATGAGGACGCTGGAAATCTCGGCAGACGCACATCTTCTTCCTGTGTGCGTCTGCACCGTCTGTTACCTGCTGCTGGCTGCCGCTACAGCGACTAAACTGCGCAAGTGCCTGCCTGGGATTTCCAGCGGCCTCATGATGATGTGGCCGAGGTGGTGGGAGGAGCGGGGCCCCTTGGGCTCTTCTCAACTCACTTGCATAATTATAAAAAGCTGTCCCTCAGGGGGGCTGAAAAAGATTGGTAAGCACAAAGGTAGATCATTAGGAGAGCTCGACAGACATCACACATGGTTCTGGTCAGTTACAGGTGACAACCAAAACCGGCAACTTAAGTGTCTGCGATTGTCTCAGATTCCAGGAATTTAATGTAAATGTGGGCAAAGTGGTATCGATGGGGTGAGGTTGATCTGAGACCCCTGCTCTTTTCGTCACCATGCTGTAGAACAGGGGTCAGCAACCTTCGTCCCTCCAGCTGTTGTAAAACTACAATTCCCAGCATGCTCCATTCATTTCTATGAGAGTTCTTAGAAGAGCACAACAAGTATGCATGCTGGGAGTTGTAGTTTCGCAACAGCTGGAGTCCCGGAGATTGCTGATCCCTGGTGGGGGCCACTATGGTGGTTTTGGAAGTCACCTGCAGGGTTTAGAGATTTCCACCTTCGGGCAGCTTTGATCAGCGCAGAACATTGTAATGTATAATTAATTCATCCTCAAAAGGCGGAAACATCAAACCGACTCCAGAAGTTTCCTGAAGATCCGCGGCAGCAGCGCCGTCCTCCCAGCAGGACTATTTATTTATCTAATGGCTGCCGATCCTAGAACGGGGACTGCGTCCGGGAGCAACAGGAATCCCAAACAGGATTGTAAAAGAATGTAAAGCGCAGACCATCCGGCCCTGCAGGATAGCATTAACCCTTTCTGCTACTCTGCACCAGTAACTGTGGCCTCCACCCAGCGATTGCAGAGACGAGACCCTCCTGCCCGTAGAAGCTACAATAACGGTAAATCTTTTCTTACATTGCACATTTCTCGTACAATCGCCTTCTCCTTCTCGCTCAGGTCTTCCTCGTAGTTGTCAGGAAGTTGTCGGTCCAGGTTTTCATGCACTTCCAGAACCTGTGCAAAAGAAAACACGTTTACAGTAAACTGAAGGCAGAAAGTTTGTAATCAAGTACAGAACCGGATGACCGGTATCAGAACCCTCCGAGGATCTCAACTGGACAAGCAGGAAATCCTCTGCACTTTGTGGACTCTCCAGCTGCAAGACTACAACTCCCAGACAGCCTACAGCAGGGCATGATGGGAGTTGTAGTTTTACAACAGCTGGAGAGCCTCAGGTTGGCCATCTCCGCAATATACCGACCAAAGTGGAGCACCGGATACCATGACATGTGCTGTGCACTCAAAGCTGCTGCTTCTTACCCCCAGAAGAAGCCATGTGCCTCGGGGTGTCCACTTTGGTCGGTATACTGCCTTTCATGATGTTACCCATTTGTTACTGGGAGACCTCATTTTTGCTATGGCTGTGGAAATAGCCGGCAGGGTTACCACATGTGTTATCTTGGGCGTGTCCCTCTTCTGTTTTTGAAGTGTATTATCTAATAAAGTCATGCATTTATCACTTGCTGGTCTACTGCATTATTTGTGGCTTTTCTACAATAGGGGCTCACTTATGTATCAGTCACAGATTTTTGTAGCAAAATCTGACTTTCTCCCGCTCGTGACACTTTTCCAACAGTTTGAGAAAAGGGGACAGGGCGTGGGTGGGGAAGAGTGTGGGCAGGCAGGTTTCTGTACTGTGTAGGATGGGTAAAAAAGAAAAAATAGAAAAACATGGTTGCTTTCATCTCCTGTTTTTGCATATCTGTGCATCTCCATTTTTCCTCTCATTCCATGGAGTGTAGAGGTTTGCCCCCTCTCTGTCCCCTCTGCAATACATGGGTTCATGGGGGAGAAGGGTAGACCTCTGCACTGCAAGGAAACAGAGAGGGGGCAAAAGTCTGCACCGTGTGGATGCATGGACGTGTGACCCCTGCACTGCATGGGCTGGGGGAGGCAAAAAGATGTACTAGAATAGAAAACATGGCTGCTTTCTTCCAAAAAATAGTCTATGCAGTGCAGAGGTTTACCAGACCTTTTTCTTTATTAAGCAGCCATGTTTTTCTAGTTTTCTGCATCTTTTTGCCTCCCTTTCCATGCAGTGCAGATAACCCCCCTCCGTGTCCCCTCTGCACTGCAAGGACACAGGAAGTGGTGGGTAAACCTCCGCCCTGTGTGGATGCACAAAAATGCACAAAAATGGCTGCTTTCTTCTGGAAAAGAAAAAAGTGCAAGTAATGCAAAGGTTTGCTTCCTCCCTCCATCCGCTAGGGGCCAGACCAGGGCAGAGGTTTGGCGGCAGAAAGAAAAATACTGCACAGTGTAAAAGCCGCAAAATAATTCCTAAATTTACCTTCATAGCATGCACCACCGCCTCTGGCTTCTGCACTACTGGGACATATCCAGCAGGGGGCGTGGAGGAGAGATCGGCTGTGATCCGCACCGTGCCCTGAAGAAAACAAGACGCATATTACTAAACAAGGCATTTTTAAGAGCAGAATATGAGAATTCTCCAATTTGCCCCAATACTGTGCCTCCCTTATCACTGTCCAAATGCACCCATAGGAGAATTATTCAGATTCCCCTGATAAGTGCCTGCAATAAATGCCCCCATAAGGACGATCCATTCTGCCATGCGGAGATTATATAGATGCTCCAACATGAAAGATAAATACAAGAAAACTAAAATCTTAACACGACGTGTTCTGTATCAGTATCAGAACCGGCCACTAGGGGCAGTGTTGTTTTATATACGGCAGGGGTCTCGTCCCAAATAAAGCCATGCATTTACCCTGAGCTCGCGGAGATGCAGATGTGTACATGGCTCTCCGGAGCCCGCTACACCGTCTTAGCACCATGGCGCTTTTATTACAACTCATTACACGGTACCTAAAATACTACGGGTTATATTACATCCTGTAAAAGCACTTTCCAGGGGCCAGTTCTGTTATATCTCACAGCTTACAACCGCCTAGAGCTGCTGTAAAGAGCATTATAATCTTGGATTGGTGCTTTTACCCTTTTTTTAGAATAAAGCGATTACAGTATTAAAACTTCCCAGATAAAGTGTCCACATTTCATTATTCCAAAGCACATTGGAAATCTGAGAGGCCGACAACAAGGACACTTCTCTAGGAGAGCTTTAATGCATAAGACTCAAAACTATTAGAGATCCGAAAGAACCATTTACTGTAACAGAACCTTGGAATGTCAGAAATCAAACACCAACCAGTTTATACCAATAACCCCACCTTAAAAGGCATTCTGCCTATGTACAAGAATATAACTACTATAATACTGCTCCTATGTACAAGAATATAACTACTATAATACTGCTCCTATGTACAAGAATATAACTACTATAATACTGCTCCTATGTACAAGAATATAACTACTATAATACTGCTCCTATGTACAAGAATATAACTACTATAATACTGCTCCTATGTACAAGAATATAACTACTATAATACTGCCTCCTATGTACAAGAATATAACTACTATAATACTGCTCCTATGTACAAGAATATAACTACTATAATACTGCTCCTATGTACAAGAATATAACTACTATAATACTGCTCCTATGTACAATAGAACTATATATACTATGTTCCTACAAGAATATAACTACTATAATACTGCCTCCTATATACAAGAATATAACTACTATAATACTGCTCCTATGTACAAGAATATAACTACTATATAATACTGCTCCTATACTGTACAAGATATATAACTACTATAATACTGCTCCTATGTACAAGAATATAACTACTATAATACTGCTCCTATGTACAAGAATAGAATATATACTACTATAATACTGCTTCCTATGTACAAGAATATATAACTACTATAATACTGCTCCTATGTACAAGAATATAACTACTATAATACTGCTCCTATGTACAAGAATATAACTACTATAATACTGCTCTCCTTATGTACAAGAATATAACTACTATAATACTGCTCCTATGTACAAGAATATAACTACTATAATACTGCTCCTATGTATCTAAGATGTACAAGAATATAACTACTATAATATACTGCTCCTATGTATATAAGAATATAAACTACTATAATACTGCTCCTATGTACAAGAATATAAACTACTATAATACTTGCCTCCTATTGTACAAGAATATAACTACTATAATACTGCTCCTATGTACAAGAATAAACTACTATAATACTGCCTCCTATGTACAAGAATATAACTACTATAATACTGCTCCTATGTACAAGAAATATAACTACTATAATACTGCTCCTATGTACAAGAATATAACTACTA